>JAURVB010010692.1:0-11783 GCA_033002965.1 Piper betle
GAAGAGATAGCGTATACTCGAGTTCCTTTCCCACCATGGGATTTTAGGCCCATTAGGGAAGAAGTCGTCAGGGCAAAGATGGAATCCATTTTCAGGGATTGCACTAGCCCAGATAGATGATCGACTCAACGAGATTTCGCATTACTTTTTTTATTCAAATAAAAAAATTCTACAAAATTCCCAAAAGGATGGCACAATGTGGTAAGATTACCTAAATAATGAACTTTTCCTAAAATTTTATTAGTGGATGTGCCACTAAAATCTCCTCCCAGTAGAGCTTTAGACATTTTCCATTTTTATAAAAGCTGAGCCAACATATCTCCTCCCTCTCTTGCCATGTAATGCATTTTCCATGATTTTAGGCATGAAAAACTTGTTAAAAAGGCTTTATTCAAAATGATTAATTATAGTCATTTAGTCATCTCAATTCTTTCATGGGTTAGTATTTATTAAGGTCTTACCTCATATTTATTGTGGATGTGGGATTATTCTTAACATTTCCCGAGCATTTAGCAAAGGATTTTTTCCCGTCACTTATTAGGTTTGTAATTTGAGCTTTAACAAACGTTCGTATTAATATTGGGCAATAAGTTAAGAGTCGGAAGTGGTTTTTTTACGTCACTTAACAGGTTTGTTATTTGGGATTTAACAAACGTTCATACCAATATTGGGTCATGACTTAAGAATCATATATCAAGTTTATTATTTGGGCTTTAACAAACATTTATGCTAATATCGGGCCATGAGTTAAGAGTCGGTGCTCTGATCATAAAAAAATTTAGGTCTTATTTAAAATGATTAGTTAGCCAGTTAAATATTTCTAATTTTTGGTATTAATTAAATCTCAACTCATATATATTTTGGGTATGTAACGATTCTTAACGAAGAGTTACCCGGGCCGGTGGTATCACAAGACTTTCGGCAAATGATTTGTGAATGCCAAGGGGGTTTACGGGAAGAGCAAGGAGTGGAGTTCAAAGCCATTACTGCCAACCGCCACAAGCTCGGCGCATCGCTGGCAATTGCAGAGCATATCCCGTGACTGTAATGGATGTTCCTGGAGGAGACATTTACTAAGCACACTGCCAGTCGCGACCGCCTTACCAAGACCATAATAAATGAGCACGCAATCTTGGAAGAAATGTGAAGCCAAGCAGCACTTTGTGGATGCGTTGCTCACCATGCAGGACATGCAGGACCTTGGTGAGGACACCATCAGCGGCCTTCTTTGGGTACGGTGTATGCATTACTTTCAATCTTTACTGTAATATTAATAAGGTGATTTATGAACACATTTTCTCTCCTTAGATCTTAATTTCCTACCGCAGGTCATGATCTGCTGGCACGGATACAAAAGCAAAAGTTGTCGAATGGGCTGTGGCGGAACTTATCAAGAACCCTCAGCATAATCGAATCGAACAGGATAATGTGAGGCAGAGTTTCCGAACCACCCTTACCTACATGTGTGGTCAAAGAGGCCCTCCAGTTGCGGCCATCCACCCCTCCTTAAGCTTCCCCACAAGGCCACAACCAACGTCATATTCCAAACGGAACCAACATGCTCGTCAATGTTTGGGCCATTGCACGGGACCCGTCAGTGTGGAAGAATCTGGTCGAGTTCTGTCCGGAGTGCTAGCTGGAAGACAACATTGACATGAAGGCGCATATTTTCCAGCTGCTTCCGTTCGGAGCTGGGCGGAGCCTGCCCAAAGTCACAAACTGGCAGGGCTGAGCAAATTTCGGTTCAAACAGAAATAATAGATCGAACTGAACCGAACCAAAATTGTTGGTTCCATTTGGTTTCTGGAAAATTTCAGTTTGATTTGGTTCACATCTTAGGTAAAAATTTAAGGATGGGTTCAAGTCGGATATCAATCAAATATAGTTTCCGAATCCGACACAAATCTACAAATCTGAATCTAAAGATTATATCTATTTTATTTATAATATTCGACTTAAATCTACTAACCCGTATTTAATCCGATTGGCGAAAATAATACAAATTTTAATATAAAATTAGATTAAAATAAAAATACATATATTATTTTTAAATATTTTAAATTTTACTTTTATAAACTATCACCTATTCGGATCAAATACGGGTTGAATCACCACAAATTTATATTCGATCCAAATATTTTCAGATATATTATGTATTTAAAAAGTCAAATCTTATTCTAATATGAAAAGATTTTGGATCGAATATAAACAGGTTAGATTTAGATTGGATTTGTAGATATGTGGTATCCGAACCCATTCCTAGATAAAACTTTTGAGTGTGAAAATTTGGTTCAAAATTGAACTAAACTGAAATAGACCAAAAAAACCAAAATCAAAAATCAAAAACCATATTTTTCATGTTTTATGTGGATAAATATTAATTTTTATTTATTTATTTATAATTTATTTAAAATTTTCAACATAATTTTAATAATTTCAATTTCAAATAAACCAAACGGTTTGGTTTTAAGAAATTTTCGGGTTTGGTTCGGTGAGCATTTTAGGTGACCGAAGAGCTGTTAGGAAATTCAGATCAAATGTATGCTCTGCCCTACAAATGAGGAATCACCTTGGAGTAATCAATGTTGGATCATTTTCCACGCCATTTCCATTGGGTTCCGGGGGAGGGGAGATTGACATGTTTGAAAATTAGGGCTTCTTTAATGAGAACAACGATTGAGGCCATTCAGGCATTCCTAGACCTAGTTGTCGCGCACCTATATAAAGCTTGCCCTCGTATTTAGATGTCATACATATTTATACTAAATAAATTTTAATTTTATTCGTAAATTCATTGAATAATGATATATATTATAATAATTTAATGTCTTCTAAATAAATTTTAATTGACTTTAAAAATATATCTCAATTGAATGAAAAACAAACTATACTTATTTTATTATCTTATTTTTTTAAAGTAATAAGACAGACTCTAGTTAGAATAAAGTTAAAAATTGAAATTAGTCATGTTCAAACCTTATAATTTTATATAATGAAAGGTATTTTCATTATAATTTTTTTAAAAATTTAAGATTGGCTTGATTTAAACCTATAACTCTCTACATTGAGAGATATTTAAATTGTATTTTTTAAAATTATTTTATATTTTAATCGGTTAAATCTCTTATTTTTAATATTAAATTCACTGTTTATTAATAAAAACATATAAGAAGAGAGTCTTCAAGTCTCCGTCAAAGCCTTCCAATCGATTCTCAAACAAACAGAAACTTCTAGATGACTTTCAATAAAGACCACTTAAAATATTAAAAATAACAAACTAGTTCAAATATTATAATATTAAAATTGAATTTATCAAAATTTCAAAATTTGCACTCCTAGTTAGTGTGAAACTTACATGTGTTATATATTGGTAGGAATTAGTAGGCAACCTAATCCAAGCAGGCATTAATATCTAAACATAATAGTAAGATTATGTCCACTCAAATTTATCAATATATTTAAATCAAATAGTAAAACAAATCCTAATAAATAACGCTACTAATTCAACTAGAATTAATCTTCGAATTTTTTAAAAATTGCATTTTAATTTAATTTGATTTTAGCAAATCCCAAGTTCAGAAACTAAGCTAACTACCAAAAGTACAGTTCAAGTAGAATTACACTCATCTTTTTAAATCTAGTAAAAATTCAATTAAAATAGCATATAAGAACCTTGAATGCAAGTGGGATTAAATATAAACTAATTATAACATGACTTCAGAAAGGCTGTGCATTGGCAGAAAAACAAACAGTGACATGTAAATATATATATATATATATATATATATATATATATTAAAAAAACTATTCACCACTCTTTCATTGAATTTCTTCTCTTTTTTCTTTTCTTGTTTTTGGGGAGCAAGTTCTTTCTCATTTTTTATGCTCCCTTCCTCTCTGGACAATAGGAAGTAAATTTTGTTTAAAATACAAATAAGTCAGTTGTCAAATAATTTTCGTGTCATTAGAATTTATCTCTGGAAAAAATATTAATAGTTAATCAGGAGTCAGAAGTTATGAATTCTTCAAGCATGATCTCTTTAGCAAATAATGTTCCGAACATGATCTTCCTTATATTTAGTTTCACCTGGAAATTAACTGCCAATCTCTTTAAACTTCTCGAACAAGAGGCATACTTCTATTCCATAATACAAGTGCTTCTCCTCGTTTCAGACATATGCTTCTTCCAGGCAGTATTAGGTCGAATATGCATGAGCTTAATATGTTTAAAACAACAATTAACTCTCATCTTCTTTTTACAATTTTTTTTTAAAAAAATCATATCAAAACACAAATTTGATAATATTGTACCCTATTCATACTTTACAAAAAACAATTTAAAAGAACTTGCCCAGAGAGGAAAATTCTCCCGTTTTACAAGTAGTAACATGTAACTGGATGTATTCTATGTTGTTTTTCAAAGCAGAAGCAATCAAGGTAGTTTAATTCTTTGAAGTAGATTGCTTCTAGAATTGGCCCAAATAATTCTTTGAAGTAGATTTCTTCTAGAATTAGCCCAGATAGAATTTGACAGATATAAAGCTTCACAAATGATCTCTATGTTTTAACCCAACAAATCAAAAGTTGCCAACTTTGAAAAATAAGTTATTTCTCCATTATGCTGAATACTTCAACAATTACACTGTCATGACATAATGGACATGCTCAAATAGGATCGCTTTACTCCTTAATACATAGAAACATGACGCTACGTTAAAATCATATAAACATATGCATCCTTAACAAATAGTTCAGGCAGAAATCAAGTCTAAACAGACTTACCCAGTTGTCAGCTGTTCTACAGTCACACATGTCAAACATGCTCTGAGACACCTAATAGCTTCACATATGTCAAACATAGGAGGCCATTTTTTGGGAAAGATCAGCAACAAGCCTCTCCTTGATATCAAAGTCTGAAAAATTATTGTCCCTGCATTAAAAATTTGGAGTCAGTACTCAAATTAAAGAAACAAGCTACAAAGATGACTATCGTTCTTGCGATTCAGGGCATTCCACACAAGCCAATGGGCCACAAAATTGACTTCATGTATGAGAATGCCGATGACTTAAACTAAAACCTATGCCCTTCCATTACCAGCAACTGCAGCATCCAGAATAAGCACCATGTCCCATAAGAAAAATCCTATCCACTGCTAATATATGAGGCAACTGATTATTTATCCAAAATAATCTATTAAAGCCATGGGAAAAAATTGATGGATATAGTTACAGTCCTGGAATGCAACTTAAACCAAATAGTATGAAGAGCAGCATAGCTGACATCCATGTTTATCAGCCTATGGCTTCGGCAAACGTATAATTAAAAATTATGGAAAGAAGATAGAATTCACTCTTTTCTGTGGGAAGCAAATACATATATAATGGAAAGATCTGAATATGTACATAATTAGAAAAGTGCTGTTCTAATAATGGGAGTGCAAATGCAAGAAATTTTCCCTTAATCAATATTTCATCAACAAACATCTCAAAAATATCATCAAACAATTTACGAAGGTATACACTGATGATAATGGTAATGATGTTAAAGCTTCAAATTTGTTTCATTATCCCATGTCAAGGGTTGCAACAAGGTGGCATCAAGATATACAAATTTGTCAATTTACATGATTTTGTTTTGTCATTTTAAATATGAAAATGATCAATTGACAACACAAAATCCATGACCTCAAACTTAGCCTAGCTGGGATGAGATCAGCTGATGATCCCATTCAGCTGCCATAAGACACATTGAACTTAGCCTAACCAAATGCTTACTGCCCCGTAGGTTGCTTCAAAAATTAAAGTTAAGACTGTCATTTTAGTGGAATTCACACACCTTAGAAGTTGCATAGAAAAAAAGCATGATTGTAAGTGATTAATATTCTACTTCTAAAGTACCTGTTTTTCAAATAGAATTGTCCATAAGTTGTGGCTGGTCAACTTCAATCACTTTTGAAGTCAGAGAACTCCCAGTCTCATTCAGTCCATTATAATACATTCTGCATTGATCCAGCTGTTGCTGAAGACTACGAACAAGTTCATTGAGCTTTTGAATGTTCCTTTCTTGAGACAAAATAATCTGATAGAAAAGATAAAATATAATCTTCAGAGAGGGCTATATAAATCCAATAGAATTAGTAGGGGTGCAAGTGGTGTAGCTACAGTGTGGTCGAAGGCATTTACCATTACCATTTTCCAATTTCTCAACCATTAACTGCTACTACACCGTTTGTCGATTTTCCAACCATCTACCGTTACCGAGTTTTGACCACTTTGATCAACGGTAAACGGTTAAGCATTCGTAAATTTTAACTTAAACTATTAAAATCTTTGGTAATACAAAATTCTTACCAAAATTATAAATTTGGTGTCATTAGATAATATCTTTATGTTAAATTAACTTTTAAAATAATATAATAATATAAATTTAAATTAAATATATAATAATATTATTTTTTATTCATATTAAATATTTTTTTCATTTTAAAAATAAATAAAACAGTAAATTGGTATAAAACGGAAACAGTAAAGGCTTCTTCCACTATCGTTTCAAAATAAAAGTGGTGCGGTTAAATTTACCACTTTTTGTTACCATTTTTTAAAATGGGCAAAAAAACACATCGTCATTTTATTTTAATTTAAATCAAAACGATCAGTAAAATGGTAAACTGGTTAACCACAGCAGCCTTGCTGAATGAGTACTGCAAAAAGTTATTTCTAGTTTCGTGTGAAAATTGTCTAAGAGTGTGTCTATCTTTCACAGATAGATATTATGAATCTCATTCAAACAGTTAACAACAAGAGGCTGAATAAAGTAGAAATATCAGAGACAAGTACGACATGAACTAAAGCTAATACTTGAATATTGGCAACCTGAAACAGACTCATGGCAATGTCTTGTTTTATTGAGTAAATTCTTTGACCAATAGGAGGATTCCATCCAGCTTAAGGTTATATAAAAGACAAACAAACAGGATATAAGTAAATGGTATTAAAAAATTGCCTCCATATCATTAGTTTTACTATGTTCCTAAATGTAGTGTAAATAACTAATCACCATAGATTATAAGAAGAAAAAAAATCTGAGTTTGGAATGAATAATCATTAAGAAGATACATACTTTTCTTTGACAATCTCTTGTTTCTTAAAAATGTCATCCTGCTTCTGTGAAATGCTTGGATTTGTCTCCAAATCAACCACAAATTGCTGCTTCCATTCAAATTGAGACGTGACTACAAGTATCATTAGCAAGAAAGCAAGCACCATCGGCCTTGGCATTGCTCAAAAATATTCACGACCACCTGTAAAGACGTGATTAAATATCTAAAAAACTTCTAATTCAAATAAATCTATTCTCGTAGAATCAGACCATTGCCGTTTTATAGCACGGAAGTACTCCGAACAATGTACTTATCCACAAAATGCTTGCACTGGCTAAAACGTTGTTTATCTCAGTTCTGGTGTGCAACATTCAGTTCAAACCTAAGTGAAACTACTTAATCCAACGCGTTGAGTATGTATCCGTTATTATTACACTAAATTTTATTATTAAAAATAAAGACATCAGTCGGATCCAAGACAACAGCATAACGAAATGTACCTTCTATGCACAACCGTAAGTGTAGTCAATAAGCCAAAACACCACTTTTTTCGAGACTTGCAGCCAACTCAGTATCTCACAAATGATACACCAACAAAATCCAACACAAAGATATGACAACTCCAACAAGGTGCTACAAAAGCTTTAGCAGAGACAGCAGCGACATTGTCAACCAAGCTCAAAATACCGCTACATAAACTGCAATTGTGAACCATAAATGTCCTCAAAATTCAAGCACATCTTGCAAATGAAAACAACAATATATCATCTTGCAAGAGGAGCGCGATGATGAAAACGAACACAAGCATCAATGACGACCGACCAACAAAATCCTAAAAAGTCGTTGAAAAAAAAAGAGCACAAACAAGGGTAGTGTGATAAAGAGAGGAATCGCAGAGTAAGAGAGATCTGACCGGCGGCATTATCGGCATCTTTTACGGCGGCCGCAGCGGCAGCGGCGGCGCTTCGGAGGTAGGAATCGGGTTTGGCAAGAGTCGCCGATTGGGTACGCCACACCCTCTGTGGGTATGTGCGTGAGGGAAAGAGGTGAGACAAGACATTGCCTACGCATGCGAATTCCGTGTCCTGACCCACTGACCTCGGAAATGTTTGAATTTGGAGAATCGCTCTACGGCCCAAGTGGCTAACCTCAGTACCTTAACCCATGCTTTAGAAGATAATCTGATATAGTGTAATAATAACAACTACGTTTAACCATATTTAGTAAAATAAAAAATTAAACATGGGCAACTAGCAGGTAACCGGCCCCTAGTTAAAGGGCGATCGACTGACCGGCCACTAAAAAAAATTAGGCAAAGACTGCAAGATTTAGTTGGCCCTTGCCGCTAACCGCCATTATAGCAATTAAGTATTTAAAAAAATTAAGTGACGATCGAGGGTGATAGGATTTGGTTGGGCATTGCCAGCTAATGGTAGCCCATTTATTTAAAAAATATTTTTAAATAAAAGGGCAATGTTACCGATATTGTAAAATCCTGTCAATTCTAAATAAAATTAGCTAATTTAATAAGGCTAGGTACAAAGCCTAGTCAAAATAATAGTGACTTGTTTAAGTTTAAAATTGAATAAAAAACTAGTTAATTATCATTAATCCGAGACGATTCACATGTTGAGTTGATGACAGCCAAACTCGTTTGAATATGTTTCACCAAACCTCTAAAAATTGAAATCTCTTCTTTCTCCCATCTGTCATCAACTTTACCTTTGTTTATCTTTAGCAGTGGCCATACCCTTCAACCAATTGCCAATGTATTTCGACTTGCTTCGATGCCCATGTTAGAATTAAAGGAAATCATAGATAAAGATTAATATTAATATATATATATATATATATATATATTTATTTATTTATATATATAGAAATGCAAGTCTTCTCAAGATTGGCTAGTCATTTTCGGTAAAGAGGTACATGCCTCACACTTCAACATTTCAACATGGTATCAAAGTCGGGCCTAATCTACTAACCCTATTTAAGAGGGAAAAATATCCAAAAAAATCATGTGTACAAAAAATAAGCAAAAAAAGTGAAAAATATTGTGTAGGTGGCCAACATTGTAAATTATGTTTAATATGAATAATCGTGTTTAATTAAAATAAGTCTCCTTCTGAAATTAGAACTCAAAATTATTTGTATTGTAATTTTTATTGCCTATATGGTTACCATTAATATGTGTACGACCTTTAATTTTGTCATGATATCTTGTTCTTAAAACTTACTTATATTGAGTATTAAATGTGGTGATACAGTAATATATATATATATATATATACGGGATATAAAAATATTTATGATATTGGACCGATTTATACTAAATCAAATGATCTGGTTTTTGTCCAATTTTTATTAAACGGGTCTAATTCAATGACTCCTTTTCGAAGGCGGATTCCAATTTTTCCAACTATCATTTTTACTATTAAAATAAAATTTTCCCTTTTTGGAAATTATCCCTAAATTTTCTATTGTCTAATAATATAAAAAAATTTCTCTATTTTTTAGTAAAAAGTTCAATGTTTTAATATAATGTGATTGACCTACAATATTGGGCCAAAGAAGAAAAAGGCAAGATGAAAGTGTACGTTGTGAACAAACAGAAGAAAATAAAAAGAGTCCCAATATAAGTAAAGAGCTTTATATACATGAGCTACAACTCATTTCACATATACGAGCTACAATTTTTATCTTAAACAATTTAGTAAGTCTCACAATTTGAAATCCAAATAAATAAATGTAAAAATAAGTAAATAGATTAATTATAAAATTTCAAATTAATCTAATATTTATAACTATTTTATCTTAATCATCAAATTAATTGTAATAAAGGTTATTTTAATATAAGCAAATACATTTTTTAAAAATTTTAAAGTAGGTCGTATTGATGTCTAAAAGAATAACACTTTGTCAATATCCAATTTATGTATTCTACTTATAAACCCTATTATTATTATGTTGGACCTAGTAGAAAAATTTCAAATTAAAGTACAACTCATTTAAATTATACAAGGTGTAGTTTATCTAAAATTTCCCTTTTTGAGCCTTATCTACACGAGCTATTTCCCTTTTCATAAGCATAAAATTAAAAAACATGAGTTTATAATGAACCAGACCAAACATAAAATGCTAACGAACCAACTTGGCTTGCTTACACCCTCACTAAAGTTTAACAAGCTCATAGAGGCCCGACGTATAAGTATTGTGCCTTTGAATTATGAAAATTAGATAGAGGGCAGATTTGCAAGTTTTGGCCTTCAATTATAATCCGATCCAATGTATTGGGCCATAGGTTTTATTGATAACAAATATTGCTTAATATCAGCTTAATTGATATTAAAACATCCAAATAAAATAAATCATGTCATCTACCTATCTCTCTAGATCTCATAGTTATACTTTTTCATACTAAATAAAAATTCCATCGTCATCTTACCATTTTTTGTAATTGAAAAACTCATATTAACTTAAGTTAATATAAAAGTTTCCACACAAGCTGATAGCACTCTTGTTTATTAATTTATAAAATAATTTTCCAAAATAAAAGGCCATTGTATCAGCCAAGGACATATATATATATTAATATATACGTGGCAATTGCACATAGAGAAGCTTGTGTGTGCTGGGTTTGGTCCATATAAGTCGTGGGAGAGGTTAATAACATGCATTCAATTCATACGTGTACACTTTAAACGGTCTTAATAGCAAATGTAGTTAATATGCAATAAATTTTAAAATCTATCTTACAACTTAGGAGCATGGATATACACATTGGGGAAAGAAAATGAAAGAGACGCCATGAGGTCGCCCTTGCCGAGATTCGTTTGTCTCTTCATTTTTGTTTCTCAATACACATCATGACCATAGTGTATTCACTAGCACATGTCTAAGCGTAATTAATTTAGCGAATAGCAAGTCAAACCGAATTAAATTCATATTAATGTCTTTAATCTATTTTGTCATTGTAAAATTCAAATACCTAAATTACTTATATAAACTATTCAGTTATTTTTGAATCTTATCTCAATTTAAACTTTTCTTATAATCCAACACTCTTTATAGTTTATTTAAAGAGTAAAACTTGCTTACACCATAGAATGACCAAAAATATTATTCACACCATGTTTCTTAAAATTCAGTTCATTTGCACTCTTCAATCTCTAAATTTGGGCAAATCATGAATAACAAACAGAATAGTAACAAAATTATGGAATCACTGTGCAAGTGATCATTTTGTGAGGAGGGCTGCAATGATTTTTTTACACTTATTTAAAAGTTTATAGAATCAAGTTATTTAAATTTTGATATAAGCGCCAATCTAATATAACCGTTGTTTTAGCCCATAACTTTAAAACAATTTTAACTTAAAAGAAAAATCTAAAAAGATTACGGAAGTAAAGAATTTACTTTATTATACTAAGTAAAATAATAATACTCTATTTTTGCATAAGGAAGAAATGCAAGAAAAATTTACGATCAAATGGTGTTATAATTTATTATTCATGTTTTAATGGTTAAATCTTAATTGCACTGGCTTTCATTTGGGTTTGGGTTGGGAATTGATTTGGTCGGCCAAGACCTGTCCCATTTGCTTTTTCTTTTACAAAAATACAACAAAGCTCAGGCTGCAATTGTTGCCAAGCGGGATATAGCGCCGGAGGATTTGACTGCCCT
>JAURVB010010693.1:0-15340 GCA_033002965.1 Piper betle
GCAAGAGTAAGAATCAAGGAAAGAAGAGAGAAATTATCTATTTTATTTTTTAATCCCATGTACAATGGGATTCCCCCAATATTTGTTTTCAGACAATAATACATTGGGTTACTTATTGCACAAATTTTTGTGATTGACCATTTCTACGCAGGCAACTATTTTTTCATAAAATATTTACCTAGCTCAAACTGTGCAGGTCTAAATTTAGTTGGATTGAGAACAATGACGGGTAGAGAATTAATAATTAACTAATATATATATATATATATATATATATATATATAATTAGTTAGTTATTTTGTTAGTCTTAGACTAGCCGTAATATTTATTTCATTATTGATTTGCATTTGTACTTTTAATGATAGTTGCTCTTTTTGGAGTTATATGTGATGATTATTTTAGGATGATTGATGTCTAATTTTATCAAGTGCTTAATCTATTAAGAAAAGAGGACTCTGTGGCCCTTATAGAGGATTCAATTAGGATTCTAGAGGTTTGCCATTGTCTATACTTTATTCTGCAATCATTTGATTTTATTTCGGTCTTGGACTGTTAATTTGATTCTAGCTTATTTGTTTAGTTGGCTGGGATGTCAGGAAGGTGGCCATGGGGAGTTGTTTACATGTGTACGGAGAATGAAATATCTTGTTCAGGTTGGTATAATAGATATATGGAAGCACGGTTCGCTCTAGCATTTTCTGCACATGCCTTCCATTTTTCTGGCCTCTAATTTTTCTATGCAATTTCTGTTTTACCTTTTTAAAATTTATATGTTGATTTATATCATTATTATATGGTAAAAGTAAGCTACTCTCCGATCAAAATTACATCTTTAGATAAATTTCCTGTCTATAATCCCCTCTGAATTTTGTGTCTTTGATTGTAGACATTGCATAGATCTGATTGGCTTTCAGAGGCTGAAATTTGGCGAAGAAAAATTTTACATGTTCTGGAGCTGTCAAAAGTATAATGTCTTGAATTTGAGATTCCAATTTATTACTTCTAATAATTTATATCAGTTTTTCACTTTTATTGTTTATTTGTTATTGTTTCTTAGGGATGGGATTCATTAGAAACAGCAGCATCGGCTGAAAATCTTGCTTTCACCCTTCAGTCATTGGGAAATATTAGGGAGGCACAAGATCTTTTAGAAAGGTTGGTGCCAATTATGATTGTGATCTTTTATATTTTTGACATTGGAAGGTATTATCTTGCCTTTTTTCTTGAAGTAGCAACGACATTGTCATTTAATCTCATGGATCCTAGTTGAGGATCTATGTCCCCAACTACTTTTCAGTATTAGGTGGAAGAAGAAGATGATGATTTGGTTTTTTTTATTTTTAATGATTTTACCAGGTGCCTGGAGGTCAGGAAGAAATTGCTTCCTCATGACAATGTTCAGGTTTCTTGTTTTCGTTCTCATTATTTAGGATATGTTGAGTCTGTATGCGCGAAATTCACTTTATGTCAGGAAAAAGGTCAGAAAAAAAACTGCACATAAATTAAATAACTTGTTACTTCAGGAATAATCTTTATCAAGTAACTTATAATCAGCTGTTAGGTGTCCTTTATTTGAATTATGTGATTGTAAAAAGTTTTTAAGTAAAAGGTAGAGCAGTTCAATATGATGTCAGGAAGAGTGTTCGGCCGTCAGAACTTTGTCGTTTGTATTTGCATGGATCCTGGTTTAGGATTCATGTCCCCAACGCATTTGAGTAAGCGGAAGAAGAAAAACAAGCAGAGCAGTTCAACATGGTTGCTGTTTTGGGTCTGCAAATTTGAGCATGTGTAAAATTAGTTTCAGCATTTTTTTTGGCTCTAATTAATGTCTTTGTTCTCTTGACGACAGGTAGCAGCCAATATGCTTCATTTGGCTAGAGCTTCTATACTCGTTTCAAGCCAGCTGAGAAAGAAAAACAGTTTGGAAGCATATGCTGAACTTGAGAAAGCACAAAAATGTCTTGATAGCTCAATTGGGTATGTATATTATATATTTCATTATGTTGGTATCATGTCAACTGTTTGTATTTGAGCTTTATATTATTGGGAAATAATTTGTTAATAGTGATATGATGAAGAATTACAGGGTATTTCTTAAATTTATGATATCACTGCCACTGTTAATGAAAGTGTGCTGAATATTTCATTGCTAGTGTTACTATTTGTAATAGTAAAATGGCGAAACAAATCAATTTGACTGATTATTCAAACTTGTGCGTGCAGCAATATTTGTGATATCTTTACCCATTTTAGAGACCATTTTCTTCATTATTTCATGTTAAATTTATATATGGTATGCCCCATGTCATATTTGAGTCTTAAATAGTAATAAAAATATGTGAATAATTTATTTACTGCTATGCATTTCTTGTGACAGGATATTTAGGGTGCTGTTGGGAAACCCAAAGGTAAACGCAGTCGGAACTCAAATAGATGAAGTGAAACATTCAGCCTTGATGATTCTGGTCTGTTGTAATTATGTAATCTGGAAGTTGTTGAGCTTTATGCATTAAGAAGGTATTTTTCTGAGTTTAAGCATCAATGATGCAGTTAGATTCACTCGATTTACTTGGGCTTTTGGAAATCACGAGGCGTGACTATTTGAACTCAAAGGTGAGACTTCTGTCTAGTGGATGGGAAATTTGTTTGTGTGTGTATCATGAAGTCCTCCCTAAGGTTAATGTAATGTTTTTCAACAGTGATTTATATTGAAGCATTTTTTCTTTTCATTTAATCGCCTAAAATAATTGATCATAAACTGGTATTTGGAAATACTAATCTTTGACTGATTGTTGTTGAGTGTATATAGAAACATATTCTCTCAACAAGCTGAAATTAACATGGTGCATCATTATTAGGATTATCTGAGGATTGAGTTATAAAGAATTGGTTGTGTGGAATGATATATCCAGCCAAACTGCCAAAGTGTTTCACAAACCAATACATTATTATAAAATTGATATTATAGTTGCTTACACCTCTCTCTCTGGGTTTTTGATTATTCAATTTTCTTTTTTGTGGATATACTAGGAGAAAAAGGCAATCACTGGAAACTTTGATCACACCCTTCGCCAGTTTATTGATATCTTCAAACAGGTATATGATCAGGAACTTACCATCAAGTCTGGATTTCAGCTGATTTGTTATGCATCATAAAATGTAATTTTGCAGAGCCATGAAAAGCAGCATTTTAGTAAAGATCCATTCCGTGGGAGGTTGCAGTAAAATATCTTTTGGTTGGTTTTTGTCATTTGTTTGTGTGTGACGGGACCTTGGATCTCTCATTCTCATACAGCCCATCATTTTTTGTAGTTCTTAACAGCAGTGTTGAATTTGATTTGTGACTCCCTCGGGTAACTTAATTGTTTCTGCAGCCTAACGTTCGGCAGTTTATGATGAGCCGTCCAGATGCTAAAGCAAAATATCTTTCATGCTTGAAGCGGCTCGTCAACGACTCAAATGAAATAGGCAGTGCCGTGATGCAAGAACTGAAAGAGGAAAGTGAGCGCTTGGACAGGGATCAAACATCAAACAGAAGGTGTGGAAAGTAGATCTGCATTCTTGGTTCAAACTTTGCATGTTGATGTTTGTAACATCCAGACTCAATATCCCTTCACACTAAATACAAGAATCAACTAACTTCACATTATATACAACTATCCGCTAACTTCACTCTATATACAACTATCAACTAACTTCACACTTCCTTAAAAAGAACACACAATATATAACAATCCAACTTCACACTCTATAGTATATATATATATATATATATATATATATATATATATAGCACATTAAATGAAGGCAAGTAGGTATTAACTAGGATGAAGGCTAGTGTTAAAGAAAATAGCACAAACTAAACAGAGCTCCTTATGGTTATAATAACAGATAAAATGATTCATTTCCTAACCGTTGACGGATTTTTGACCATGATCTTTTCTCCTCTTCTGTCTTTGCCTTGCATAAAGCTATTATACTACAAACAAAATATGATTTACAAGTATGAAACATGAAATAAATTATTCATTGATTCAAGTCTTTAATATATACTAATAAATATGCCATAGCATAACAAAGTCAATTCCCTTTGCTTCCAAGAGTTCCTTCCCTACTCGAATTCTTTCCTTTAACAAAGAATACAATGTATTAGGTACAAAAAATATAACTTGAGATAGTATGCATAAATTATTCACCTGATCAAGAAGATAGCAAAAAAATTTTGACACTAGAATTGTTGCCTTGAACATTTTACCGAGGCAAATGATTGACAAGGGTGAAAAAAATTGGACCAACTCAGACGGATGAAAGGAATCAGCAGAAAGAACTACACAAGCCTTAGGTTTCCATTTTAATTCTTTGACCTAAGTAAGATCTCCTGCAGTGTGTGTTGTTAGTGAATATATTTTTTACCTTATATCATATTCTAGCCTCAACAACATACAACTTATGCACATCTATTAGCGTTCCTCAAATAGCAATCTTATCATGATGCTTTTCTATAATATATATTGCAAAAAAAATGACATATAACTTCAACCTATTTCTTGCTCATTTGAAGTTTATATTAGACTAAGCACCCTGTGTAAACAGTTACTTTGTTTTTTTATTGATGATATTCATGGTGGTGATGATTACGTGAAATGAAAGTGGCAAATGATCAATGTTACTTGTGAGAAATGCTTCCGTATGAATTGACTTTTTTATGTTCTATACACTATATTGGTTTCATGGTTAAAATTGTAACATCAATGCACCAACACACTGACTAAATTGTCTCTGTTTGTACTTTCATCCTTTGATTATTCTGATTTGCCAGGGAGGATAGAGTTGAACAGGTTTTCTTTTTACTTTATTTTTGTATTCTAGTTTCCATTATTGGTTGGACTTTGGTTTGGCAGATCAATGGGGAATTTGTAGTTTTTTACTATCTCACAGGTTTCATGACTGTTTACTGCGTTCTACTTTTATTACTGCCTATAAATATCAACCTCATAGTAGATGTAGGTAATCTGTAATTTATTATGACTGAAAATTTCAGGTTAAACAAATTGCGACAAACATTTCGGTTATATTGGGTGCGTTGCAGATTTCAACTGAAGTAGAAGTGCAGGTAACAAGCTTTCTAAACTACTGTGTCAGTTTAGTAAATTGGGGCTGAGAGTTTGTTTTCTATTTCTTGTAGTTGGCTTCATCTCAAATTTTAATTTTATGTCCTTATTTCACTCAATATAGGGAAGAAAACACTCTCAACATAAAATGATTACCTAATCTCCTATGTTTTTGCATCATTATTGCTGGCTTCATGATAGCTATAAAAACAAATATGTTACTCAATGATAAAAGTTGGCAACACATTAAATTGTGCAGTAGCTAGAAGTCAATTTATTTGCAGCTGACTAATTTTTTAAATTTATGGTGGGACTATTGGCAATACAATTTTCGATCCTAAATCAGATATAATTATGATGCTTTATGACATTGTTTTCTTTTCAAGAATAACTTGAACTGCAACCTGTGTGAATCTTTTGCTAGAGCAACGGGGATAGTTATAAGGAACTTTGGATTGGATGTCTTAACAAGCATTTCATCTGCCAAATTTGTCACGCAGAAATCAAATAACTAGGACAAAAAGCTTACACCATTTTGTTAAGGGTGGATTGACAGTTGACACAAAGTTCTCCATAAACCAGAAAATAACACAGCAAAGTCGAACCACTTCAGAAACCAAGTCAATACACAGCTGATAGTCAAGTAAACATTACACAATTCTTCTATGAAGCGTTGAACCTAGTTTTTATTGAGATAAGGTCAAATAGTTTTGATTCCTACTCTGCTCGCCCTTTTGCTCTTGACTTATGTGTTTCATGCCCTTTTTTTCATTCTTCTATGTATATACCTGGCTTCTTTTTAATAGGTGACAAGATGATGCCTATGTTGTATTGTGGAGATTAGAATTGTATGTGATTGTGATTTGGGTACGTTTAGATCAGGGTTTTCTGTTGTAGTGTGGAGATTAGTATTGTGAACGATTCTGATTTTGTCTATAGCGATGAATAATTCTATGAAGCAAAGTGTTTGTGGGTAGTAAGTTTGGCCTTTTTGGAGATTAGGATTGTAGCTTTTATGTGTTGAAGTGGGAAAATTCGACCATCCTTACCCACGAGAAAATTGGTATGATCTTCTATATCTATTGGTTTTTGAACAAATTATTGGTTTTGATGTTCTCATCATTGACCAACCAATTGCATTACGTATCAGATAAAAAATATGGTAATAGAGTAGTAGTAGGTGCGTTTGTGTATTTCACTCAAATTTAACAATAAGAGTTAAGGCTAGAAAAATGAAGACTTATTCTTTATTCATGGGGTTCATTGGTCATTTTGACTATGGCCCACCTCCAAGCAAGAAAAAGGGCTTCAAACTTGACAAATTAGATTTCAATTTTAATGGACCTGGTGGTTTTGATGGGGCCAGTTAAAATCTCAAGGCAGGAGATGTGGCTTTCTCGGTTCCGAATTTGGCCGTTGTTACTCTGGACAGAGATCTTGGAAATGAGACAATTGCTGAGCTTCTGACAACTAATAAACTATCAGAGTTGGCATGTTTGGCGCTGTATCTCATGTATGAAAAGAAGCAAGGAAAAAAATCTGTCCGGTATCCTTTCATCAGGGAACTTGATCGGCAGGTCAATGAGGAACAGTCATTTGTTTCCGATAAAGAAAACATGACACCAACGCTTGTTGCAAGGTCGAAATCAAAACTGAAGGAGAACCTGAAGTTAGAGCTTCCACTGTCCAAGCATCTGGATTTCAACGACTCACCACTATCCTTATCTGATTACTACCCATCTGATAAAGAAAACATGACTCCATCTGTTTCACACTCCCACAAAGCAACACGGCTGGGTGATAAGCAAAACCAAATGATTTTAGATACGGACAACAGTAGAAAATATGAGAGAATTCCCTTTCAATCTCTCATTGTGAATTCCTAAGAGTGAAAGCAGAGTAAGTTCAATTGTGAATGTTGCTGGAAGTCTACTGATTTTAACAGCTGCACACAAAGCAGAATTGATAAACATGGGGATGATAATCGTTCAGTGGATCAGGCTTATGCTAAAACGGGAGAATACAGGAAGAAATGGAATAGGGTGGAAGATGCGAGCTGTCTCCTTGACGAAGAGTCCAGAAAGTCGCTGAAGTTATTGGAAGGAATCAAAGGGACACATCTCATCATACCAACAATGGTGATAAGAGAACTAGATTGCCTAAAGAGAAAGGCTAGCTGGTTTCGAAAGGATGAAGATGCTTCTTCCTCATTGCAGCAGATTCAAGACTGCATGGTGAAAACAAGTTGGTGGATTCATGTACAAAGCTCGTCCGAAAGTGTGTCTATAGCGCCTACTCCTCCTGCTTCTCCTCGTTCCTGGTTAAGTGATGGAAGTCGCGCTAATAAACCAATACCGTTTTCTAAATGTGGTGACTTCATGGAGATTGTCACCCAACAGCAGGAGATCATATACTTGAGTGTGCCCTTCTTTTCAAGGAGCTTAAAAACGATGAGCACATAGTCCTCCTCACAAAGGCCATTACTCTAACAATAAAAGCAATGGCTGTAAAAACCATGATTTTTATTACAAGACTCGAACCTAAATATTATGAAATAAATATGGATGAACCGATATAGTTGGTTATCAAGTCGACCGGTCATGGTTCGACTTAAGGTCACCTAGAAAATACCTATTCATGAATGGATGATAGGGTGTGAGAATTTAAAGAAGGGGTCGTTGAACCTAGGAAATACCAATGGATGATGGGGTGTGAGAATTTAATGAAGGGGCTCGTTAGGAAATACCAATGGATGATGGGGTGTGAGAATTTAATGAAGGGGCTCGAACTTAGGAAATACCAATGGATGATGGGGTGTGAGAATTTAATGAAGGGGCTGGTTGAAGTGTATATGTATACAGGAGGAGGAAGTATTTCATCATCTCATCTCCGTCCCAGACGACCTCCCCATTACTGTGTGAGTATTTCATCCCTCATCTTATTTGTTTCCATTAGGATTCTTACATGCAAGGTTTGTTGAAGACGCCCTGCCAAGTTGCTAGATCTCCAGCGTCTTATGCATGGGGTTCTTGTCGATTGCTTAGTTGTTTTGTAAATGGACATGTTAATAATTAAATTATCAATTAGATAATGAGGATTTGGATAATGATAATTAATAATTAATTATCATTAGAATTGCTGAAAATTTAATAAGGAATGAAGACTAACATGAACTAATTACATCATTTAAAATTGATAGTATATTAGTCATGTAAGTTGCATGTACGTTCATGCAAAATAAAATTATACTAATGTATAATTTTATGCCCTCATTCAGATTAGGGTAAGCGGATCACAGTCAGACGTAATCACAAGTCAGGTACGTATAATAGATAGAACATCGTATTTTCCTTGTTGGTAGCCTAGGTCAGCCTGAGCCCAGATTCGACCACCATGCACCGAGTGCAACCGGGGTCAAAGAATTGACTCAGTCCGACACTGGGTCGTATTATGTGTGTACATTTTGTAATACATCGATGATGTTTTGGAGTAGTGATAGCCGCCCCATAAAAAGGCTACGGCCGGGGTGAGTGAGGCACAGCGATTCCTCCATCGCGCTAGAGTGCAGTGATAGCCGCCCCATAAAAAGGCTACGGCCGAGGTGTGCAAGGCACTGGCACTGGAGTGCAGTGATAGCCTCCCCATAAAAAGGCTACGGCCGGGGTGTGCGAGGCACTGGCACTAGAATTGGTAGTGAGAGCTTCCCCACAAATGGGGCATAGCAATCACCTGAGTGCAGTGATAGCCTCCCCATAAAAAGGCTACGGCCGGGGTGTGCAAGGCATTGGCACTGGAGTGCAGTGATAGCCTCCCCATAAAAAGGCTACGGCCGGGGTGTGCGAGGCACTGGCACTAGAATTGGTAGTGAGAGCTTCCCCACAAATGGGGCATAGCAATCACCTGAGTGCAGTGATAGCTACCCCACAAAAAGGCTACGGCCGGGGTGTGCGAGGCACTGGCACTGGAGACGGTAGTGGTAGCCTCCCCACAAAAAGGCTACGGCCGGGGTGTGCGGATCACAGCGGATACCTCCTCCGCATTGATTTGGAGCATAGCGGAATCGCTCCACCGCATATTAAAATAAACATAAGGAAATAGTGGAATGTACTTGATTTGTTTTATCTATTATACTACTTAGTGTTGTAATCACTAACGCGGAATTGCCTCCGCAGGTGTGTAGATACGAGATTAGGTGATTGACAACTAGAGCATGGAGCAAAATAAATATGAGGACTCCTTTTTTTATTTAATTGAGAAATAAGTGTGGCTGCTGGGAAATGGTCCAAGACTGTGGGATCTTTATATATGTTATTATTTATAAAAAAATGTTTGACATAATTGCTTTAATTTAATCGGTGAGACTGCAAAGGATTTTAGGGAAAGCCTGGTCAATCAATTCTCCAGGAGATTTTCATGGGCTGACAGTAGTCTTAGAGGTCCAACTTGGTGTGCTTTGGACGCCGCAGCAGCTATGAGGAAAACTATTGCTACCACTTGCCTACTGTGAGAACAAAGCCGAAGGCCGGAATGATTGCCAAGGGCTTGAACTGATACTTCTCCATAATTCCAATTACGGGCAAATTATTCCAGCTAGAGGCATGAAGGGTGCAGTTCAAAAGGCAAAGAGAAAGTGCAGTTCTTTCGGGTGGAAAGCCTGGTTATAAAATTCAAGGAATTGGTGCTGGATTTATTCTTGGTGTTTTGAATGTCGATCTTATTGATGAACTTGTCCAAGTATCAGGTGCTGCTGCAATTTAACTTGCAAAGAGGCCAACATGTTAATGTCATCAGCAAGTTTTGGGGAGCGTTAATGTCATCTGCTCTGTTCAAGTCTGTGAGTTTCTGGTTGGCTTCGGTAGCAGCTGGTGTTCAGATCCAATCCTCTTTACCGCCAGCATGTCAATCAGAAGAGTAATTTTTGTAGCCTTTTAATTCTTTAGCAACCTTGAGGGCAAGGTTGTTTTTCATTGGGGGGTATTTGGTATGAATAAAGGGAGAGCTGGCGGGATAACAGAGGACGGGATGGGAAAACAGGGTATAAAACAGAGCATGAAGTTGTAACAGGATACTTTTCGATGAAATTGAATTCTTGTTTTGTTGTTATTGTTGTTTCCAGTCCGACTTTTCAGGAGATCGCCAAGGGAGCCAGAATTCTCTTCTGCTCCCTTCTCCATCCACTATCCCGATCCATCAAGCTCCAGCTGAATTCCGTTGCAGGTCTTCTTCTCCATGGCGCCATCGAGGTAGGGGAGCAAACAAGGCAAAGGGAAGGAGCTTGTCGTCGAGCTTGGGGAAGAAACTCATCCCACCTCCACGCTTGGGGAGGTGGTGAAGATTGGGGGCATAGCTTCCAGCTTGGGGCAGTAAATGAATTTCAATCTTTCCAGTGCTGGCATGATGGGTGACTCAGCGCTTCATTCTTTGTCTTCACTGCTGATGGGGACAACGCCACCGACTCTGACCAATTCCACATTTCAATGAAAGTAAGGTCCGTCAAGCAGGGGTAGGTAGGTGATGGGCCACCGAAGAATTCCCTCCCGACTCTCTCCACTCCATCCAGTCCTGCAATGGTTAAGTCTTGCGAGGCTTAGCAACTGACCAAGAGCCGGCAGTTGGGTGTAGTTCTTGCTATCGTGAATACATTCCTAAATTGTGATAATCTCAGAAGACACTATCCTCGTAATATTAAAGCACATTAGCATACCATGTGCACATTAACTAAAATACCATGAAGGATATAAAAGCCAGTAATATTTCAACATGAACATTATCACAACTCTATTTACAAAATAAACCTCATTTCTCAGTTTCTTACTCTGGCTTTAGGTCTATTAAATCATCTTCTTCGCTAACAAAAGAAGTTGACCATATGACCGACCACCACTATTAGCCCCCTCCCCTGGACAAATTTGAGCCATATCAAGGCTATTTTAAGAAATAATTTTCTATTTTATTAGTTTGACGATGTTCAGGGAGCTGAATGTAATTTTCATATTTTAAAGTAGTTTTTTGTAATTTTCGTCATTTTTATTAGGTAATTTTGTTAGGCTATATATATGAGTCATTCATCGTTATAAACAATAGTTTTTGATGAATAAAAATATGAAGTTTTGATATATTCTAAATTTTATCTGCTAACCTCCCGAAATTCTTCATGAATTGTTGGTCTATCTGCCCAACTTCTCCCAATTTGTTGGATTTCTCCTTCTTCATACCCTTTTTCTTCTATCCTTATTTCTATCTAGTTCTATTCTCCCTTCAAATCTCATTTTCGTTCTCCATCACCCCCCGTGTAAAACCCATGTTTCGAGTCAGGGTTTTATATTCAGAACCGGTCGGTTCGACTGTTATTTTTGAGTCAAGCCAGTTGCAGAACGCGTGTACTAAGCCGACACCAGTTGCGTGTATGAGTTATGAGGGTCATGCATACCCAAGTATTTGATGATAACGTCATGAACACAACAGAACATAATGAGTTATCAGATATATGAGAGTATGCCAGTCATTTTTTTATTTTTATATATAGTGGATCGTAGAATTAGTTTTAGGCCATTTACTGGGTTAGGACGCATTACGGCAGTTTGGGTGGGTTGTTAGTCATAGAGCATATCATTATAATGTTGTGGTGTTTGTTTGATTTTATGGGATTTTTCCCGATTTTTTAGGATTTAATACGACTTAGTTATTATACTTGACTCGAGCCAGAGATGAGTCAAGTATTATTTACGAAATTACCACCCAGTTATTTTTCTCCCCTCCTGACATCTTCTTCCCAAAACCCTTCCCGATGCCTCCCCCATGCGAGCCACCATCGCCACCACCGACGCGACCCGGCTGCCGATCGTCGTCGCCTCGCCTTGCCATGGCGTTGCTGTGCCGACCCAACCAACCTCGGCCACTGTCTAGCCGTTGCGACGCTGGAATCGCCGTGCCTAGCGCCGCGCCTGGGTTGTGCCCGCATCGTCGATTTTGCTGCCAGCGACCGTCGCCGCCACGATCGGGTGGTCGCCTCGACACCCTCGACCCCCTAGCGACCTTCCTCGATCGGAAGGGAGGCCAGCGCCACCCATCCCGGCCAGATCTCCGCACCACAATGGCCAGCCCCTGTTTTAGCCATTTTCCGGCCACGCTGCCACCTCCGCCGACCATGTCGACGCCGTAGACGCGTCGGGCTCGCCGAGCCGGTTCCAATGGTACCCAATACCATTTGCTATCCAGCTAGTAGATGCCGCCGGTGATTGCCACCGAAAAACCGCCGAAAAGGTGCTGGAAAACCACTGAAGCCGCTAGAAAACCGCCAGAACCTACCGTAAAATCGGATTCATGGGAATTCGCCGGATCTTCCGCGGAGCTCATCTAGTCTATCCCGATCGAATGTCGGACGCCGATGAGCGCTAAATTCGAGCTCTGAGAGGCACGACGGAACCCTAGCCGTCACCGATTGCCAACGACGTGAGGTATAATTACCTCCGATTTGATTATTTAAAATTGATGATGATTGTTAGCATAGCATGCTAGACTTGGTTAGTTGTCAGGATAAATGTATGACTATGAATGGAATGATGATTGCATGATACAATTAATTGAGAATGAAAGTTAAGTGATCTAATGTGGTAGATCGAGTCTTAGCATGATAAGTAATCAGTACGTAACTTTGAAAAACACAATAAAATTGGTATGAATAGGATTAGTTAGAATTATTTTTCATACTTACGATTATTTGATTGTTGATTGATGCTCATTGAGTTTGATGCATCATTTAGTTAGCGGGCGTTAGTATTTAATTTTGATGTGTAGGTACAGAGTAGGAGCTCACTGCCTAGGCGCGATGACACGCTTGGAGTGTCTACCAGGTCCATTTAGGACTCGACTTTTTTACTCTCTTCTATTGTATGTTTGATTTAATGCCTGCAGGGCGGGTTAAGTGGCGTTTTATCGGATCCCACTTAACTCGGGCCATCTAGCCGAATAGATTTCCAGATTAATAACCCCTCGAGGATGAATTCGAAAATTGCCTTCGGGCCTATTATATAAATCCCTACCCAACCCTATATATATATATATGTAGTTTTCGCGTTTTTAGTGAGACGAGAGATGGAGAAATCGATTGCACATACCATGAGCGGATGCCGTAATAGTCAAAGCGGGCTCTGGATTAGTGCCAGCAGACTGTTCCATTCCCGAGGGATCCTGACAACTCCGCATTTGAGTTCCTCACACACGGAGAACATGAAGGTTTATGGGTATTGTATAGTACAGCGCATGTCCGGACTTGTGGTTCAAAAGGTACTAAAGGCGACTGCCTGAGAGTACTCGGCCATCATGTTCAAGGCCAGGAGAAATATGGAGGTAAGGAGAGGGCTTAGGATTTGAGACCAAAAAATGAAGTAAGAAAATGCCGAGAGCGGCATTAGCAGCAGCAGATCAGTAAGTTCGGGATGCTACCGGGTCTGTAGCCCAGTGGCTCCTTAGTAGTGCCCTTCAAAGTGTTCACGTGGAGTATATGATGTTTTCTTTCATATGAGAGTTTGCTCTCATAGCCAGGTTGTTTATAGTTATTTTATTTTCCGGACCAGTAACACTTGTTATTGACGTGTTTTTATACTATATGTAGGTAATAATCACGAGTTGGAGGAGCCAGCTTGGACGGAGGAGCATCGTTGTCGCTTGCACACATGTCAGTCGATTGAGTGGTTATATTTTGTTGATATATGCATATATACTTGTATATATTATTTTGACAAGGTGACCCCTAATTGCACTTTTTGGGGGAAATTCTGTTCGTTTTCTTTCAGAATTTTCATTGATTTTGATACGTAATTGTGATGGTGTGTAATTTAGTTTGCATGTCATCCATGAAGTATCATGTTAGGATTCTATGCATTCATCCATGCATGACAAGTAAAATCTTCATCTTAAGACGCCGAGATTAGATCCGCGTGAGTTGGGTTCGGGTTAGCCGACCTAACCGGGGCTTGTAACATGCCAGTTCGGTTCACAAGCGTGGACCGGATTTGGGGTGTTACACCCCCACCAAAAAACTAAATCATATGCTAATGAAACAGTAATTATAGATCTAAAAAAGAAGCTATTGTCATGATATTTTGATAAAAAAGCAAATAGAAAATATAGGTGTTTCATAAAACACAACCATAAAAACAAATGACTAAGCCCTTGAGAAAAGTGAACTAACACCGACTCTTCACCAAATTAGCATAAAGTCAATAATCAATAACCATCTACTTATCTAGACTTCTGAACTATGCAACTATAATATCCAATACAAACAACAATCAGACAATTCAAATGGGAAATAAAATAATGCAAATAAACCAGAGGAAAATGTTAGAATACTTCTCACATTTCTATATGAGATGGGTAGTGTCTTGTATATATGTGGGTTTTCGAAAGGCGTAGGAACCTACATATATACAAGACACCACCCATCTCATATAGAGATGTTGGGCTATTCTAACAGAAAATACCCATAAAATATCTATACACCATAGATTGCCCCCATCAAAATGAATGACTACAGCATTAAAAAGAGTAAACTGAGACAACAATCTACCCCAAATCGGCAGAAAACCTCTAATATTGAACCATTTACTGATCCAAAATTCCCAATTACACAACCAGAAAAGCCAAATCAAAGCAAGGATCTGATAGTTCAGATAGAAACACCTAAAAGATATCACCATAACATAGTCCATCAAAGTATAAAACATGACCATTTTAACACGACAAAATGAATGACCAAGTCCTTGAGAACAACAAATTTAGACAAGCTCCTCAATAATCAAAAACAAAGTCTTCTGAGATCAACGGTCTGTGGATTCAAACTTCTCCAAATAAATAACCATAATAACCAATCCATACAAAATTCTAGTCAATACCCACCTAATATTTAAGCATAAATTAGACAATCCATTTCACCCTTTAGAAATTCTTTAAATTTGAACCTTTTCTTTATTCTCATAAAAAATCGCAGCTGACATTCAAGCAGAAATCAAATAACTAAGACAAAAAGCTCACACCATTTGGTTAAGGGTGGATTGATAGTTGACACAAAGTTCTCCATAAACCAGCAAAATAACACCGCAAAGTTGAACCACTTCAGAAACCATGTCAATACACAGCTGATATTCAAGTAAACATTACACAATTCTTCTATGAAGCATTGAACCTTGTATTTATTGAGATAAGGTCAAATAGTTTTGATTCCTTCT
>JAURVB010010694.1:0-11308 GCA_033002965.1 Piper betle
TGACCCATGAGCCAATTAATTGGACATGGCGGATTTGCCTCGCCAGCTAATTACGGACATGGTGGATTGGACTCACCAGCAAATAACAGACATGGTGGATTGGACTCGCCAGCCGGTAATGGACATGATGGATTCACCCATAAGCTAATAAATTGGACATAGCGGATTGGACGAGCCGGCTAATTTTGGACATGGTGGATTGGACTTACCAGCCGATAGCAGACATGGCGGATTGGACTTGCCAGCCGGTAGTAGACATGATGGACTGACCCATCAGATAATAAATTAGATATGGCGGATTGGACTCGCCAACTAATTACAGACATGGTTGATTAGACTCACCAGCCGATAACAAACATGACGGATTGGACTCGGCAGCCGGGTATGGACATGATGAACTGACCCATCAGCTAATAAATTGGACATGGCAGATTGGACTCGCTATCCAATTTCGGACATGGTGGACTGACCCATCACCCAATAGATGGACATGGTGGACTGTCCCATCTGCCAACTAATGGACATGGTGGACTGAACCATCAGCTAATAAATGGACATATTGGAATGGTCACAAGTGCCAATATTATAGATAATGATAGGGAGTTTATAGACTTGTTTTATTTAATTATATGGCTTAGTGGTTAATCACTAACACAGAATTGCCTCTGCAGGTTAGTAGCTAGAACTAAACACTAAGAGACAATAGGGTGGTTCTTCTACCAACGCAGGTGGTGAACGGATAATAAGCAGACTTCTCTTTTTGCTTTGCTTGTGTTATAAATGTGGCTATGGGAAACGGTCCAAGATTGTGGGATAATGACTTCATGCATTGTCATTTGAAAATAAGTTCTTTTGAGTTGGAAATGCTAGGCTTATTTGCTTTCATATTATTCATGTAACCTTTTAAGTAACACCCGGTCCGGCTAGGGCTGGTTGTTATAGGGTTGGTTTTGTTAAATTTTTGAGTAACACCTGGCCATCAAGGCCCACAATATCATGAAAAATGGCGGGTTGTTACATTAAGGGTGCTGCCTTATATCAGACTGAGCCAATTCTTTGAGCCTAGTTGCCGAGACGCATTGTGATCGAATGTAGACTTAGGCCGACCAAGAATCCCAAATTGAAATATATAACATTTCAAATAATTATACGAACCTAGAATTGTGATGAGGCACCTGCAACTACGAGACATGATCCTAATATGAATGTAATTTCTTTAAAGCCAAATATGCTCACACGCGATCTAGAGGATGTTTTATTTAACAAAAGAACTCTCATTTATATAGAAAAATATTTGTGGAATTTAAGAAGTCACTATATTAAATTTTTATTGAAAAGAACATAATCATTGTACTGATATGCTAAAGGTCATAATTGCTAATTTATAATATTATTTTTTTCAAGAATTAATTTAATTAAATAATACGTATGGTTCGTTGTAAGATTTATAAAACCCTAAATAATATAACCTAATTATTTTTTTTCAGGGTTTATAATCTCCCCATCTTGAGAATTTTTGTCCTTGAAAATACAATATGGTCATGGGTAGAAAAAAAAATTTTATTTAAGCATTGCCACAAATATGTATGGCTAAAGTGGGGCACACTGTCCCATGACATTGTTATCCATATCGCATAGGTGTCTCATACCACCCATACTACCTAGATAACACCTCTGATTCTAACGGCATCCTATATACGCTCATTCTTTTAGGTGTCACGTGCACCTAGCATGACAAACAAGTGGCACACCTATATTGACTTACCATCGAAAACAATGAAAATTAATTTCATAAAAGAATGATCAATTCTTATATAAATGAAAATTTACCCTTGGGACAGTGGACTCTTAGATTTTAAACAAGGTAAAATGATTGATTTACATGGTTACTTGGGAAATGCAGCTCTGATACCACCTATAACAACTTGCCTATTCCGAGCTACAAGCCAAGTGTTACTATATGAAAATTTCAAGATTTTAAATAAACTCTTGACATAAAAGTTAATATAATAAATGCTCAAAATAATCTTAGTCCCATGAACCGAACCAAAATCCCACTGCTATGCAAACAATCTCGAGAAAAGAATACTCCAATAATAGACTCCTCCAGCTATCCCGACTCTACCCATCCTTCCATGCTCATACCTGCGGAGGCAATTGCGCGTTAGTGATAAAAACACTAAGTCATATAATTACAAGAAACAATTAATATATTCCACAACATTTGAATTACGTCTTTTACTGATTATGAGCTTATGCTAAGCTCTTAATATGCTGGGAGGGTGGCCGCACATTTAGCTACAACCCATGTGTGCGCACACATGCTACGTGGGCCTTGGCTGGTAGTTTCCGATATTTGCCATTGAGTCAATTCATTGACCCCGGTTGCATTATACGCATGGTGATCGAATGTGGACACATGTAAAAACCATGGAAAAAATTTTTTTGGACGCGGACGCAGTACTGAGAAGGATCGAACGCGGTCTGGGAAGGACCAAATGTGTTATATTCTTTACCCGGTTAATTATTTACCAATTTTATTATTTACCCAATTCAATGAAATATAGGTGTAGGGGTGTTTTCACATACCTTAGCCATCATTTTCATTTTTATAAATTTTAAAGAGGACGTCATTTTTCACATACGGGTGTAGGGGCGTCTTCCTCACCTTAGCCGCCTCGTTCTCCTCTTCATTGCCGGTGATTCTTCCTGGCTTGGGTATCCTTCCTATCTCCCTCTTCTTAATTTTCTTGCATGCATATTTTTAATTGATACTAAGCTAGTTAATCATGGGAATTAAAGTTGCAAATCAACAAGAAAAGAACTAAACTGAACTAAAATTGGAATCTCGTCCATGGCCGAGTATCCTAAAACTTTGGCGAGATGGGTGACCGTAAGAACAATTGTAAGGCAGTCCCTCACACCCGACGACCTCTTTATCTGCTGGGTCGAAGGGAGGGCTTGCCACATCCCTGGCTTTTCGGTGGGTGGCGAAATTGCAGCTGTGAGTGGGCGGAGTGGCAAGGGTGATGGAAGTGGCGACGATTCTGTTGCAATAGATACTGTAATGGATGTTCAGAGGGGTAGACACTGGTTGTACTTCGTCGACAGCATCATGGGTTCCATAAGAGTAGTTCAGGCCACTGGAACAGTCCACTACAGACCACCTTCTCGCCAAAATTCATGGCAGCGACGTGCAGAAATGGGGAGAACGACCATACTCCATGCAACGTCCAAAGGTGGCTGATCCTTACTGTTTTGAGGCCGGCCTGAGGTCGTGGAACATCTGAATTGGAGCAAGGTGCAAGAAAGGATGGGTCTTGAGGCTGGGAGAAGAAGAACATGCCAGAAGTTGGGTGCCATGGTGCAGTACATGGTCGTCTTGGTTAACTGATGTAAAACATGCACTTGAGGCTTTTTGCTTGCTGATTTTATCTTGTTATTGATGTTTTGTTGGGATGTTTAAATGGTAGTTCAATTGGGTGCCAAGATAAGGGTTGGAGGAGAAGGATAAACTTATTTTTGGATAAGAGAAGAATGGCGACGCGAAGAAGAAGAAGAAGAAGAAGAAGAAGAAGGGTGGCAGTTTTGTAAATATGGGTTGACTCGAGACCGACTCAAGTTAAAAAATAATACGAACTCGTAATAAATCTTTAAAAATAATCATTTTAATGGGTTAATGGTAATGTTACTAAACTAATTAATTATTGTACAAAATTTATTATCTCAAAAGAAAATATACTAATAATAATAATTAAATACTTGTTTATTAGTAATAATTATTTTATCAAATGTTAGGTATTAATTCTAATTTTGATAATTAATTTAGAATGTAAAGTAGGAATTAAATGATTAAATGACATGAATAATTTAATATTTAATATTGTTGAATTTTAATAGTGATATATATATTAGTCATTTAGTTGCATGCATTCCTACTCAAATAAAATTATACTTATGTATAATTTTATGTTCTCAATCAGATTAGGATCATTTGTCGCAGCTGCAAGTTCGAAATATCCAGGTCCGTATAATTATTTGAAATGTTGTGGCCTGAGCCCAGATTCGACCACCATGCGCTGTAATGCAATCGGGGTCAAGGAATTGACTCAGTCTGACACGGGTCCGCACCTTTAAAATTACTATGTCTGCCCGTATAATCATTTGAAATGTTGTACTTTCCCTTATTGGTAACCCTGGTCAGCCTGAGCCTTGATTCGACCACCATTCGCTGTAATGCAATCGGGGTCAAGGAATTTATAACGACCCAGCCCAAAGTACAACGTAATGGGCTAAGTCATTTCTTTAAAATGGGTACCCCGGAAGTTAAAGATCTCTAGTCCATTCCCACTTATAAACAGGATCTTCTCCCAGTAGGTATTAGATGTGGGACTAAGTTGAGGGATCTCACAATCCACCCACCTTAGGAAATTTCGTCCCCGAAATGCCTATTCTTGGCCCGTTGCTAGCCCCAGTCGACGTCCTTTCTAGCCCGTGACCGGCAGCCTAGCCAATGTTTCTAGTCTTGGCCCGTTGCTAACCCCAGCCCACGACCTTTTTGGCCCGTGACCGGCAGCCTAGCCAACGTCCCTAGTCCATCCCACCATCTAACACGGAACCAGGTCAGCTCTGATACCATTTGTAACGACCCAGCCCAAAGTGCAACGTAATGGGCTAAGTCATTTCTTTAAAATGGGTACCCCGAAAGTTAAAGATCTATAGTCCATTCCCACTTATAAACAGGATCTTCTCCCAGTAGGTATTAGATGTGGGACTAAGTTGAGGGATCTCATAATCCACCCACCTTAGGAAATTTCGTCCCCGAAATGCCTATTCTTGGCCCGTTGCTAGCCCCAGCCCACGTCCTTTCTGGCCCGTGACCGGCAGCCTAGCCAATGTTTCTAGTCTTGGCCCGTTGCTAACCCCAGCCCATGACTTTTTTGGCCCGTGACCGGCAGCCTAGCCAACGTCCCTAGTCCATCCCACCATCTATGTAAAGACCCGGAAAATAAATATATATATATATATATATATATATATATATATATATGTATATATTCGACGCGGTGGGATCGAACGTTGGTATCCATGAATTTATTTAAATTATTTACCCGCTACCCGGTTAATTATCAATTACCCGGTCAAGTGGAAAGTATTAGTTAACCGGTTAAGTATTTTTACCCGGTTAAGTAAACCATACCATTTAACCGTTTAAACTAGTAAAGTGAACCGTATCACTTACCCATTTACCCGGCAACGAAGTGTGTTTTCATAAACCCTAGGCCTTCTTTCATTTTATAAGGAGAAGGAGGGGGGCGTCATGCACATAAGCTCCTTGGACAAACGCCGGCTTCCCCATTGTTTTGGTAAGTTTCTTCCTCTCTTCTTCTTAGTTTGCATGCATACATATGATCAAAGATTATAATACAAGATAATCATGGAAACTAAGACCTGAAATCAACAAGAAAAAGGGAGGATGTAACTGGATTAGAACCAGGAATTCACCCACGAACATAAGTTGCTGCCGTGCAGCAATTCTTGTGTGTTTGTGATTAATTACAGCAACAAGTCATAATCTTTTGCTAATCAGTTGCTGCATCAACGTCCTTACTCATGTTGTAGTAATTAAAGGTGAGATTTCATAGAATTTACAGCCAAGAATGGTAGCACGTCCTGCTGAAATTGCCAAGGATGGTAGCACGTCCTGCTGAATTGCAGCAACAGCACCATGGCGTTTGTGTCACGACCAGTTGCATATACCACGCTGTAGGGTAGTGTTTCTCTTCTTCTGGGCGTTGGGTTGTTGTGCGGGAAGAAGGGGACGCGTGGGGCGGTGCTGCTGGCCACGTCTGAGTCGCCATAGCAGCAGGTCGAGGTCGCCATGGCTGCTGGTTCGTCGCTGTGGTGGTGCAGTCGCCCTTTGATTGTTGCTGCTAATTTGGTTGCTAGGAAAGGGAGACAATGGGTGAAGGATAGGATCTAGATTTTGGTCGAAAGAGAAGAGCTTGGTGCTGGTTTTGGGTGAAGAGAAGAATGGTGACGGAAGAAGAAGAAGAAGAAGAAGAAGAAGAAGAATGGCAGTTTTGTAATTTCGGGTTGACTCGATATGGGTTGAGTTAAAAATCATAATAATAATACCAACTCGTGTTAAAATCATTGAAATAATTAATTTAAAGGAATATGAGTTAAGTGGTCAAAATAATAAATTTATAAATTATTACATGAAATTAATAAATTTCGATCACGATAAACGGTAATTAATTAATCGGCTGATTAAAAGCAATTAACTTAAATTGAAGGGTTATGAGGAATATTTAATAGAGACTTCACCTTTATCATATAAAAGTTATATTTGATAAATAAAACGATTATTCTTATAATAAATTCGTAAAGTAAAATAATGGATCAATAAAAGATAATCGCGTAGAAATTACGCGATAGCATAATTAATTAAATAAAGAAGTGTTGAACCTTATCGAATTAAATAAATTAATTAATGTGGCATATATTAAATATTTAGTTGCATGCATTTTCGACGCGAGTAAAATTATACTAATGTATAATTTTATGCCCCATTCATATTAGGGTTAGCGGATTACAGTCGGACGAACCCGCAAGTCAGGTACGTATAATAGGTAGAACATCGTATTTTCCTTGTTGGTAGCCTAGGTCGGCCTGAGCCCAGATTCGACCACCATGCACGAAGTGCAACCGGGGTTAAAGAATTGACTCAGTCCGACACTGGGTCGTGTTATGTGTGTGAATCTTGTGATGCATCGATATTGTTTTGGAGTAGTGATAGCCGCCCCATAAAAAGGCTACGGCCGGGGTGAGTGAGGCACAGCTGATTCCTCTGTAACGACCCAGCCCAAAGTGCAACGTAATGGGCTAAGTCATTTCTTTAAAATGGGTACCCCGGAAGTTAAAGATCTATAGTCCATTCCCACTTATAAACAGGATCTTCTCCCAGTAGGTATTAGATGTAGGACTAAGTTGAAGGATCTCACAATCCACCCACCTTAGGAAATTTCGTCCCCGAAATGCCTATTCTTGGCCCGTTGCTAGCCCCAGCACACGTCCTTTCTGGCGCGTGACCGGCAGCCTAGCCAACGTTTCTAGTCTTGGCCCGTTGTTATCCCCAGCCCGTGACCTTTTTTGGCCCGTGACCGGCAGCCTAGCCAACGTCCCTAGTCCATCCCACCATCTAACACGGAACCAGGTCGGCTCTGATACCATTTGTAACGACCCAGCCCAAAGTGCAACGTAACGGGCTAAGTCATTTCTTTAAAATGGGTACCCCGAAAGTTAAAGATCTCTAGTCCATTCCCACTTATAAACAGGATCTTCTCCCAGTAGGTATTAGATGTGGACTAAGTTGAGGATCTCACAATCCACCCACCTTAGGAAATTTCGTCCCCGAAATGCCTATTCTTGGCCCGTTGCTAGCCCCAACCCACGTCCTTTCTGGCCCGTGACCGGCAGCCTAGCCAACGTTTCTAGTCTTGGCCCGTTGCTAACCCCATCCCACGACCTTTTTGGCCCGTGACCAGTAGCCTAGCCAACGTCCCTAGTCCATCCCACCATCTAACACGGAACCAGGTTGGCTCTGATACCATTTGTAACGACCCAGCCCAAAGTGCAACGTAATGGGCTAAGTCATTTCTTTAAAATAGGTACCCCGGAAGTTAAAGATCTATAGTCCATTCCCACTTATAAACAGGATCTTCTCCCAGTAGGTATTAGATATGGGACTAAGTTGAGGGATCTCACAATCCACCCACCTTAGGAAATTTCGTCCCCGAAATGCCTATTCTTAGCCCGTTGCTAGCCCCAGCTCACGTCCTTTCTGGCCCGTGACCGGCAGCCTAGCCAACGTTTCTAGTCTTGGCCCGTTGCTAGCCCCAGCCCACGACCTTTTTGGCCCATGACCGGCAGCCTAGCCAACGTCCCTAGTCCATCCCACTATCTAACACGAAACCAGGTCGGCTCTGATACCATTTGTAACGACCCGGCCCAAAGTGCAACGTAATGGGCCAAGTCATTTCTTTAAATGGGTACCCTCGGCACCTGAGTGCAGTGATAGCTGCCCCACAAAAAGGCTACGGCCGGGGTGTGCAAGGCATTGGCACTGGAGTGCAGTGATAGCCTCCCCATAAAAAGGCTACGGCCGGGGTGTGCGAGGCACTGGCACTAGAATTGGTAGTGAGAGCTTCCCCACAAACGGGGCATAGCAATCACCCGAGTGCAGTGATAGCTACCCCACAAAAAGGCTACGGCCGGGGTGTGCGAGGCACTGGCACTGGAGACGGTAGTGGTAGCCTCCCCATAAAAAGGCTACGGCCGGGGTGTGCGGATCACAGCGGACACCTCCTCCGCATTGTTTTGGAGTATAGCGGAATCGCTCCACCGCATATTAAAATAAATATATGAAAATGGTGGAATGTACTTGTTTGTTTTATCTATTATACTACTTAGTGTTGTAATCACTAACGCGGAATTGCCTCCGCAGGTGTGCAGATCCGAGATTAGATGATTGACAACTAGAACATGGAGCAAAGTAATATGAGGACTCCTTTTTGTTATTTAATTGAGGAATAAGTGTGGCTGCTGGGAAACGGTCCAAGACTGTGGGATTTTATTATAAGTTATGATTTCTAATAATGTTTGACATAATTGCTTGTGACATAATTGCTTTAATTTTGAGTAACACCTAGCCAGTTAGGCCCACAATATTATCATGAAAAATGGCGGGTCGTTACAATCTAACACGGAACCAGGTCGGCTCTGATACCATTTGTAACGACCCAGCCCAAAGTGCAACGTAATGGGCTAAGTCATCTCTTTAAAATGGGTACCCGGAAGTTAAAAATCTCTAGTCCATTCCCACTTATAAATAGGATCTTCTCCTAGTAGGTATTAGATATAGGACTAAGTTGAGGGATCTCACAGAGATTGACTCAGTCCGACAAGGTGCCGCACCTTTAAAATTACTATGTGGGTCCGTAAAATTATTTGAAATGTTGTATTGTCCGTATATTTATTTAGAATATTGTATTTTCCCAAATTGGTATAATTATATAAAATGTTGTATTTCCCCAAAATGGTATAACTATGAAATGTTGTATTTTCCCAAACCGGTAGCGTTTTGGGCACTAATCTCAAAATGAGCTGGGAGACAATTTCTAATCTTAGAATGAGCTTAGGAGACCATGACTAATCTCAAAATGAAATTGGAGACCACCTAATCTCAGAATGAGTTGGGAGATAATTTTGTAATCGTGAGAATGAACTAGGAGACCATGACTAATCTCAAAATTCATTGGGAGACTACCTAATCTCAGAATGAGTTAGGAGACAATTACAAAACACTTGTGTAATAATAATAATAGAAACGAGTGAAATGATAATAGGGATTATATTGACTTGTTTCATTTAATTATGCGGCTTAGGGGTTTTATCACTAACGCAGAATTGCCTCTGTAGGTGAGCAGCATTGGACTGAAGAATAGAAGTGTGGTTGGTGGTTCTATTGCCAACCTAGGTATGGTGAATCGTTAATAAAAATTGTACTTCCTTATTATTTTCTTGTGTTATATATGTGGCTATGGAAAACGAGTAGAAACTATGAGACAATCATTTTATATTTTAGAGAACATGCTTTATTGTTATGATTTATATTATATGTTACGAGATTTATTTGCTATATTTAAATTCATGTTCTGGAATGCTATATTTACATTAACTATATTTTTAAGTAACACCCGGTCCGGTTCGGGCGGGTCATTACAACTAAGCCCGACCAAGACTCCCAAATTGAAATATATAATATTTTCAAGTAATTATACGAATATTGAATTGTGATGAGGTACCCGCACCTACGACACATGATCCTAATATGAATGTAATTTCTCTAAAGCCAAATGTGATCACAAGCTATCCAGAGGATGTTTCATTTATCGTATAACTCTCCTTTATATAAAGAATATGTATGGAATTTAAGAAGGCACTATATTAAATTTTTGTCCCCGAAAATGCATATTCTTGGCCCGTTGCTAGCCCAGCCCACGACCTTTCTGGCCTGTGACCGGCAGCCTAACCAACGTTTCTAGTCTTGGCCCGTTGCTAGCCCCAGCACACGATCCTTTCTGGCCCGTGACCGGCAGCCTAGCCAACGTTTCTAGTCCAGCCCACCATCTAACACGGAACCAGGTCGGCTTTGATACCATTTGTAACGACCCAGCCCAAAGTGCAACGTAATGGGCTAAGTTATTTCTTTAAAATGGGTACCCCGGAAGTTAAAGATCAATAGTCCATTCCCCACTTATAAACAAGATCTTCTCCCAGTAGGTATTAGATGTGGGACTAAGTTGAGGGATCTCACATGCAAAGTTTCATTAAAAGATGCAATAGTATCAAGTAAATATAAATTATCAGAAAAAGACAACCCATAACCAGAATATTTGAGTTTAGAAAAGACTAAACTTATTAATTCTAAATGAACAAGAGTAACCAAAATTCTTGAACATAGAAATAGAAACCAAATTCCATCTAAAAGATGGTACTACATAGTCTCTTTCAAATCTAAATAATATTATGTCCTAAATAATAATCTGAAAGTCCTTATTACTTCAACTACAACTTATTTGTCATCACCCACATGGATGAATCTTTCAACATCATTTGGCTTTAGGCAACTTAGGCAAACCTGCATTGACACACTTATGTGAGTAGTAGCACCTGAATCTAACCACCAAGTTTGTATTGGCACTGAAGCTAAATTAACCTCAAAACAAATAAAATTAAGAAATGGAGCTTTCTTTGCACGCCAAACGTGATATTTTGTGCATTCCATCTTCATATCTCCAAGTTTACCACAAAAAAATAGTCAAACGTGAATTTCATATCTGCCATCTAATTTGCAACCATACAATATCTCAACACCCAAAGACCAATTGCAATCTATACCAAAAAGTTCCAGCAACTTAGCAAGGTATTTCTAATGAATTTATGCATTGCAACCATGCATGTAAGAAAGGACGTGGGCTGGGGCTAGCAACGGGCCAATAATAGGCATTTCGGGGACAAAATTTCCTAAGGTGGGTGGATTGTGAGATCCCTCAACTTAGTCCCACATCTAATACCTACTGGGAGAAGATCCTGTTTATAAGTGGGAATGGACTATAGATCTTTAACTTCCGGGGTACCCATTTTAAAGAAATGACTTAGCCCATTACGTTGCACTTTGGACGGGTCGTTACACAAATAGATACTAAATGTTGCAATGGCCTAGATCTTTGCCTGAAACCAC
>JAURVB010010695.1:0-47588 GCA_033002965.1 Piper betle
CTGGCCAAAGCATCACAGGACAAACTTAACATCTAGCTCACTGCGTGCAACGTTGCTGAAGTTTCTAGGCAAGAGCACATCGCTCTTGACGTCATAGTCATCAAAGAACAATGCAACACAGCCAGCCATCCAAGCATTTCTAATGAGATTCCAATCAACTGGCAAACTTTCCACCCACCATATCATCTCCTGCAAGCTCCGCTCTAACAAAGTGTTGAGCCCTTTGGCCCCCTAAAAGAGACTTGAAACAGGTGTCACAAGCCTCTCTTAATCCAAAAGCTTGCTTAGGGAATAAGGTTTTTTCATTAGCCTATTATGACACCCTAAATCCAGTTCACTCGCGAACCGAGTTGGAACGCCACGAGTCCCAAGTGGATCTATCTCAGCGTCTCAAGATGGAAGATGTCAATCGCTATACACAGATGAATGCACGGAACCATAACATGCTATTAGATGGATGACATGACAACCAATTTACATATCAAATAATTACGATAAAAAAATCAATAAAAGTTTGTGAAATAAAACGGACAAAATCTCTCCTAAAAGTGCAGTTAAAGGCCACCCTGTCAAAACAACATGTATCAATATATAATCAATATACACCTGTGGCATCATGTTGTTTACATAAACATATAATTCTGTCACATCAAAATATTCTACGTTTTGGGTCTCGACCCACCTACTCCTTTGTTCATTTTCACCGTTATCATGCAATCTGTACACTAATATTTGTTTCAAATCATAATATCACTATCTATTTCTATTTACCAAAGTCTTCATCATGTCATCTTTTCTTTCACGCAATTTCATCATAAAATTTCATTTTCATAATAACATAACAAAAAAATCAAAACAGCAAAAACAAACATTTTGTTGGTGAACATGTGTGTGTGCAAGGTAGGTCACTGCTCCTCTGTCCAAGCCTATGTAACTAGAATTTAATCCTTACACACACACACATATATATATATATATAACTTCAATAATGAATGTTATTGGTTTAGAAATATAACTACATAACAAACTAGAAATAAGAGCTTACTCTCATTTTGAAGAAAATCTTTATATACTTCTTATGAACATTCCTCATGGCATTTATTGAGGAGCCATCGGGCTGCAGACCCGATAGTGTCCCAAACTGACTTGTCTGATGCCTTTCTCAACATTTTATTATTTTCATGGTCCCTTGGGACTACCAATATATCTTAAGTCCTCTTCTTTCCTCTATAATTCTCTTGGCCTTGAGCATGAAAGTCAAGTACTTTCAGGCAGTCACCTTTAATACCATTTGAACCACAAGTTCGGATGTGCATTGTACTAAACAGTATCGTAAACCTTCACGTTTCTCCAGGTGCGAGGAACTCAAAATCGGAGTTGTCAGGATCCCTCGGGAATGGAACAACCCTTTCACTAATCGAGAGCCCACTTTGATTGGTACGTTCACCCGTTCATGGTACGTGCGAGTCAGTTTTCCCGTCTCTTGTCTCATTGTAAACTTGATAAAACTCTATATAGGTCTAGGAAAGAATTTCTATAGTATGCCTGAAGGCAAATTGTCGTAAATCTTATTTTCAAAATCAAACTTGAAGGATCTCATCCTCGATGGTTATTAATCCAAAAAATAGGTTGATTAAATGGCCCGGGTTAAGTGGGATCTAATAAAATGCTGTTTAACCCGTCATGCAAGTAATAAAATAATACACAATAAAATAGAGCGTAAAAAGGGGGAACGAATCCTAAATGGACCTAACAAAAGCTCTAATCGTGTCCATGAGCCTAGATGACAAGCTCCTACTCTATATCTTCACATCAAATCTAGAAGCTAACGTTCACTCATGATGCATTCACACATCCTATAGCATGCACACATCAATACATACTTGCACCATATCATATATCAATCATATAAGATTCCTTACGATACGTTGCATTAAATTACAATAATTACTTAGTTTACCTAATTAGTTCCTTAACATTCATTTTAACACACTTCAACCAAGTAATTCATGTAACACCCCAAATCAGGTTCACACTCGTGAACCAAACCAGCATGTTACAGGCCCCGGTTAGGTCGGCTAACCCGAACCTAACTCGTGTGGATCCAATCTCGGCGTCTTAAGATGAAGATCCAACTTGCTATATGTATGTATGAATGCATAAAACCCTAACAGGATACTACATGGATGACATGCAACCAATTTTCACACCAACACAATTACAATCAAAATTAGTAAAAAATCTAAAATGAAAGGGACAGAATTTCCCCTAAAAATGCAATTAGGGGCCACTCTGTCAAAATCATATATTCAAGCATATATACACATAGCAACAATAGCATTCACACAGACTTCTAATCTACTATATTCATCATTCTCTGAACTTTGGGTCCTAACCCATCACACTTTTGATGCGCTACTCTGATCATTTCATTTCATGTCATTGTCATGCCTCAAATATTTAATCATAGCATGTTTATAAAATAACATCATAAACAAAACATTGAACATTCAATCACCCAATGTGTGTGTGCAGAAAACCTCATTGCTCCTCCGTCCAAACTGGCTCCTCTAACTCGTGATTATTACCTACATATAGTATAAAAACACATCAGTAACAAGTGTTACTGGTCCGGAAAATAAAATAACTATAACAAGCTGGTTATGAGAGCAAACTCTCATATGAAAGAAAACATCATATACTCCACGTGAACACTCTGAAGGGCACTACTGAGGAGCCACTGGGCTGCAGACCCGGTAGCATCCCGAACTTACTGATCTGCTGCTGGTACTGTGCCTCTCTCGGCACTTCTTTTTCAGTACTTCTCGTGAAACTTTATCCTAAGCCCTCTCCTTACCTCCATATTTCTCCTGGCCTTGAGCACGAAGGCCGAGTACTCTCAGGCAGTCGCCTTTAGTACCCTTTGAACCACAAGTCCAGACATGCGCTGTACTTAACAGTACCCGTATATCTCCACGTTCTCCGGGTATGAGGAACTCAAACGCGGAGTTGTCAGGATCCCTCGGGAATGGAACAATCTGCTAGCACTAATCTAGAGCCCGCTTTGACTGTCACGGCATCCTCTGCATGGTACGTGCAGTCGATTTCTCCATCTCTCGTCTCACAGAAACGCGAAAACTATATATATATAGGCTTGGGTAGGGAGTTATATAATAGTCCCGAAGGCAACTTGTGGTGGATCTTGTTTTCGAAATCATCCTCGAGGGATCTCATCCTCAAGGGGTTATTAATCCAGAAAACTATTCGGTTAAATGGCCCGAGTTAAGTGGGATCCGATAAAGCGCCACTTAACTCGTCCTGTAGGCATTAAAACAAACATTCAATAGAAAAGAGTAAAACAGACGAGTCCTAAACGGACCTAGTAAAAGCTCCAAGCGTGTCATCGCGCCTAGGCGGCGAGCTCCTACTCCGTACCTACACATCAAAACTAAATACTAACGCCCGCTAACTAAATGATGCATCAAACTCAATAAACATCACACAATACGAATAACATCCATCAACAGTCAAGTAATCATAAATATGAAAGTAATTCTAACTCATCCTATTCATACCAATTTTATTGTGCTTTTCTAAGTTACATCGTGGTCACTTATCATGTTCCGACTCGATCTACCTCATTAGATCACTTACTCTTCATTCACACTGAATCTCATCATGCAACTCATCGTTTCATCCATCATTAAACATTAATTACATCAATAAACCAACCCTAGCATGTTGTGCTAACAATCATCAAGTTTAAATTATAAATTCGGAGGTAATTATACCTCACGTCATCGGCAATCGGCGACGGCTAGGGTTCTGTCGCGTGTCTCGGAGCTCGATTCGGCGCTCATCGGCGTCCGACATTCGATCGGGATCGACTGGATGAACTCCTCGGAAGATCCGGCAAATTCCAGCGAACCCGATTTTCCGGCGGGTTCTGGCGGTTTTCCGACGGCTTCAGTGGTTTTCTGGCAACCTTCCGGCGGTTTTCCGGTGATAATTGCCGGCGGCGTCTACTAGCTGGATATGGGTCATATAAGGTACCATTGGAACCGGCTCGGCGAGCCCGACACATCCACGATGTCGACATGGTCAGCCGAGGCGATGGCTCGCCGGAAAATGGCTAAAACAGAGGCTGCGATGATGGTGGCTAGATCCGGCCGGCCACGGCGGCGACGGCCTCCGCTCCGGTCAAGAAGGGTCACTGGGTGGTCGAGGGTGCTGAGGCGACCACCTGATCGTGGTGGCGATGGTCGCCGGCGGCGGAATCGGTGACGCGACCGAAATGTAGCCGCGGCACTAGGCGAGGCGATTCCGGCGTCACGGCGGCCAAGCAGCAGCCGGGGCCGGTTGGGGCGGCACGGCACACGTGCGTGGCGGAGCTAGGGGGCGACGATCGGCGGCCGGGCGGGCGTCCACGGCAGCGGCGGTGACGCGCACAGTGGCGGCGTGTCGACGTAAGGGTCGGGGAAGAAAAAGGAAAGGTCGGGGTGTGGTGATGATGGCAAACTCGTAAATATTTCTTGACTCGTCTCCGACATCGAGTCAAAATAATATTTAAGTCGTAAAAAAATTCAAAAAAATTTAGGAAAAATCCCACAAAATCAAACAACACCAAAAAATCATAATGATATGCTCTAGAACTATCAACCCACCCAAAATGCCCGTAACGCGTCCTAACGTGGTAAACGACCTAAAACTAATTCTTCGATCCATTATATATCATAATAAAAAAAATGAACTGCATACTCTCGTATATTCTGATAACTCATTCTTTTCTGCTGTGTTCATGACGTTATCATCATGTACTTGGGTACACATGACCGTCATGGCTCATACATGAGACCGGCGTCGGCTCAGTACACATGTTCTGAAACTGACTTGACTCGAAAATAATGGTCGAACTGACTGGTTCTGAATATAAAACCCTGACTCAAATCGTGGGTTTTACAATTCATATTTTTGTTTACAATTAAAATATCTAACACATCAATTCATCAATCCTAGCATGTTGTGCTAATAATTATCACCTCTAAGTAATTAAATCAGAGTTGATTAAACCTCGCATCGTCGGTAATTAGGGACGACTAGGGTTTTGTCATGCAGCTTGAGACTCGAGTTGGGTACCTAGCGGTGTCCGAAATTCGATCGGGTTCGATTGGGTGAGTTCGGCAGAAGATCTGGTGAATTTCAACGATTTTGGTTTTTCGATGGTTTTTTGGCAATTTTCGGCGACTTTCCGATGACTGTTGCCGACGGCAGCTAACTGGTGAGGGTGGTGAAGGTATGGGGCATCGTTGGCACTTAGCTCGGTAAGCCCAACGTGTCTATGGGGATGTCAAGGTCGGATGCGGTAGTGGCTCACCGAAAAAATGGCAAAAACTATGGCTGCTGGTGGTGGGGTGTGGAGATCTGACCAATATGGGTGGAGTTGGGCTCCTCTCCAATCGGGGAAGGTTGTGGGTTGTCGAAACAGCGACTGGACAGCAGCGGCAAGCAATGGTGCCCTAGCTAGGGGTCGCCCAAGCAGTGGCCTTTGGCGTGTCTTGGCGGCAGCATGCAACTGTGGAGGGACGCGAACGGCAGCATGGCGGCTGGGGGTGCTTGGGACAACACGGGGTCGACGGAATCGTGTCAAGAGGGCACGTGAACTCGCAGCCTTCTCTAGGTCGTGGAGGCCAAGCAATGGCCAGAAAAGATGGGGAACGACTTAGCGATGTGTTTGTGGTGACCGACGGCGTCGATTGAAGGTGGTGTAGCAACCAAAGGCAACATCGGCAATGGGAGGGTGGCGGCAGTGTAGATGTCGGGAAGAGGGAGTCGGGTGGGGAAGAAATGAGTTGGTGGCACTCTCATAAGCAAAACTTGACTCAACTCCGACTAGAGTCAAAAATAATAACTAAGTCATAATAAATCATTAAAAAATCCAAAAAATAGGGGAAATCTCATAAAATATAATACACACCATAACATTGTAATAACATGCTTTGTAACTAATAACCCACCCAAACTGCCCTATAACACATCCTAATGCATTATTCAGCGTAAAAATAATTCTACGTCCTAATACAAAAATAAATAAATAAAATCTTGGCATACTCTATATACTCTGATAACTCATTACTACTGTTGTCTTATTGAGGTTATTATTATATACTTGGGTACACATGACCTTCATGGTTCATAACACACGACTGGCCTTAGCTCAATACACGTGTTCTGAGAGTTGACTCGATTGAAGGTTATCAGTCACCCCTGAAATTTGATATTGAGATTAACCAAACAATTCCCCCCTCACACATCACTGTGCGGAATCATCCCCCTCACATATGATGGGTGCTACATATTACAGTTAAATTCTAAAAGACTCCAATTTAGGGTATCACATATAGGAGCTAACATGTTGCAGCTAAGTTCCAGGGAGATGGGAGACTCCAATTTGGATTAGCTGACTGACCATGAGGCTGAGTGGGGTAACACCAAAGCTTTATTCCCTAAGCAAGCTTTTGAATTAAAGAGGTATGTGACCCCTATTTCAAGTCATCAGTCACCCCCATAAGTAATGTGGGATTAACCGAATAATTCCCCCCTCACACATAACCATCCAACTCGACCTCGTACATTTGTAACAGTCATAATGGTATTGTTAAAACTCACTTAAATCTTTTTATGGAAGGATAAAAAATTGGCATTGGTGTGTGAATGTGTTTGCGTGAATTCACATCTCACCCACGCCCCAACCCAATCTATTGGTTAGCATGCTTATCCTTCACTACAATGGTTGCCCGAGAAGAAATCGCATGTTTCAAGTCATCAGTCATCCCCAAAATTAATGTGGGATTAACCTAGCAATTCTCCACACGCTCACACATAATGATTTCACATGTAAAAGTAAGGTTCTAAGAGACTCTAATTCAGGATATCACATACGGGAGCTAATATATTATAGTTAAGTTCTAGGAGACTCCAATTTAAATTAGTTAACTAACTATGAGGTTAACTGGGGTAACACCAAAGCTAACAGGCTCTAGTACTACTTTTGGGCCCTAAAAGGGATCTGAAATAGGAGTGACAAATCTTTTTAATTCAAGAGTTAACGTATGGAATAAAGTTTTCTCGTTAACATATATACAAATTGCTAGTCACCTCCAAATCTAATGTGGGATTAACCCAACGAAGGAATATTTTAGTATATAACCCATGAAGCATTTTGTGCAAGTCACATTTGTCAGGGAAAAAGCCAGTCCGATAAGGGAGAAGATGATGCAGTACACTGTGCCATTTGATGTTTGGCACACCCAATAAAAATCTAATCCAGGCAAACATGCACAATGTATACATCATTGACGTCTATTCGATGATTGTGTACTTGATTTAAATTATTTTTTTAAATTACCTCATCAACAGTGGATTGTCGCGAAACTTGATACTCATCATTTTTATGCTCGGGATGGATTGGAGGGGTTGTTTTCAATATTTGAAGACCAAAAGGGCCTAAACAAGGGCTTTGGGTATGAAGTGATTTAGCAAATTAACAAGTTATTTACGTAAAAGTTCCAAGTCTTTCTCTATTAGTGACGTTAATATTTTTATTTAGTTTTATCTTAAACAATTTATATTTGTGTGAAAATAGTGTCTTAGTCCTATCGAACCCAACTCAATGCAATAATGAGCTGGCAAAATTCACTTAACAAAAATATAAGCATAATATAAAATATAATATAAAGTGGCATAGACACTTTTAAAATTTTTACAAAAAATTTAAAATATAAAAAAGAGATTCAATCCCTTTTTTATTTTTTTGAAATGTTTGACCAAACCTATTCTAATAATTATAGCCACTACATGTTATTTTATGAGTTCCATCATTTTTTAGAAATGCAACCAAAAAATTTTTTAACATAATTTTTTTGAGAGTTTATATAAAATTTTATATTACAACTAAATGTCCTATAAATATTTAAAAATAGTTTAAGGTTAAGAAAAGAGAATGTTCTATTTGTGAGATGGTGTTTTATGCTAATCATGAATCAATAGCACTTTTTTCTTAATGTTTAAATGTGTTAAAGTACTCTTAAATTGAATTTTGAGTAGATTTGTTTTTAAAATAAAAAACAAATCCAACTATTATCTAATTTTAAAATAATTTATTTTAAAAAAATCTCCACAGAGCCATTTAGGCCTAGTCGGGCCAAAGGCCGACTCTTAATAGCCGTTTCCAGCTTGAGAACGCCAGGGGTTGGAGGCCGGCATAACACCAACACGGGCTGCCATGGCCGAGTGGCCTATCACAACTAGTGGCGTGCTCGCCCTGATCGGGACGCCAGCCGGATATAGCCACGACATGACCACCCAAAACCGGAACTGACCAATGGGCAGCCAGCCAGCCCTTGATCAGCCGGCGGAACCCATTCCCAGGCAAAAGCAGCGTAGAGCGGCGTCAGCTTGCAATTAGGACAAACCAAGTTAATTCTAATGCTATGTAAAATAACAGGGAGACAACGTGAATTTGACATGCCGGCCTATATGCAACAGCCTACAAATAGGCTAGCCGTGACTAAACCGGAGTATGGCCCGGTCCGGTCAGCAGGGTTAGGCAGCACTTGGTAGCTTCCGGACCGAGTCCTATGGCCGGTTCATGATGGCTTGGCCCAACAAATTTGGAGCAAATTGGGTATTAATAGTTTCACATCATCTATAATAATTTTTTATTTAAATTATCACTTTTGAATTTATTTATTATTTTTAAAGAAAACAGTATTCTGACATTCAATATATTATAGTTTTTAATAAAAATATTTATATTTGGGTGTACTGTTAGAAATTGAAATTTAATTCTTGAAATTGTTGGCCACTTAACAGCCCCCTTATGCCCCCAGCCAGTGGCCAACATTTATAGTAATTCATTAATATTTTTTTATTTTTAAAATGCAACACCTGTTAACTCCAGCTTATTCCATGTAAATCACAATTTTAAAAATATACACATAATTTTTGAAAAGACATGTAAAAATAATATGTCAAATAAGTAAATATATATATATATATATATTTATATGAAAGTCATACATCACTTATAATTTTTTCACAATCATTATCCGTGAGCATGGTCCCACAAACCACCCCTCGGCCCATCCGCCACCTGATTTGTCTCAAAAGCTAACACACCACAACAATAATTCCACGCCAATAAAATCTTGTTTCCCAGTCACGTCCCCCAAAACCAACTCCCAGCATCCCATCTCTAGTCTAGGAAATAGCAAAAACATTGCTTGCCAAAACTAAAATGTTGTACCTAACTTGAAATCACTTCTACGTCGGCAGGTTGGCCACTTTGTCAAGTGGCTCCCCCGCCCCCGCCACCACCCTACACCATTCCGGCGGCAATGTCCGTCGGTGCCGGAGCCCCGCCGATCCTCGGATCGTGCTGGGCGCCGCGTGGTGGCCGCCGAGGCCATCCGTCACCACGGTGCAGTCATGGGGTGCAAGCCCCGCCACTGTTGACGCACCTACAGAGCAGATGCGCCACCCCTCTCCCTGTTCTCCGGCGGGTGGCCGACGCCATGGCAGCCGACATGCGAGCGGGCCTAGCCCGAGAGGGGGACGGTGAGCTGAAGATGCTGCCCAGCTATGTCAACAGCTTGCCTACTGGGTATGTGGATATGGTAGTTCTGAAAAAGAATGGGTTGATCCGTAGTGGCTATTTGATGTATTATACGCTTGTTAGTTAGAGGCTAGTATGTGTAGGCTATAGCAGGTGAAGATTTATTTTTGGGCATGCGATCTGGTCTGCGGAAGTGTGATTGAGCTGTTGTGATCTGGGTTTTTTTGTTACTTTATAAATTTAAATGTCCTTATCTTACATCTTGTATCCGAGTTTTATTTTAAATCAGAGTTTTACTTCTTTCCTTAATTTGTTTACATTTTATGCTGGTAATCCTCTTATTTTTGCCTTTTAAGAGCATGTTGTAGTCATTGGTGATCAAACTATATTACTGGTGTTGCTTGTTTGACATTCTGTTCCTGGGTCATCTTGCTAGTGTGCAAACTCGTCTGTTTTAGGTTAATGTTGGTATTGGCCTTTGGCAATAGTCCCATCAATGCATACAAGTCAGTTTTTTTTTTCTTTTTCTTTTGTCATATAGTAGGAGAAGCTTTCTTAGGTTGTTTTGGTTGTTTCTGTACATGTTCTATGATCAATGAACTATTTTTGTCACTAATACTTCCTGCAATCAATATGACTACAAGAGATGAGAAAGGTCTCTACTATGCTCTTGATCTTGGAGGTACCAATTTTAGAGTGTTGAGAGTACAATTAGGAGGGAAAGAACAGCGAGTTATCGATACCGAATTCGAGCAAGTGATGATCCCTGAGCAGGTCATGTTTGGCACTTCTGAGGTTTGTTATCCCCTGATCTTACTAATCATCCGGCTGCTTTTGATGAATTTTGATTTTAACAATATGGTCATTGATGTTGATTATGGCTTGTTCATTGCCAGCAATTGTTTGATTTTATCGCCTCCGGGCTCGCGAAATTTGCTGAAAAGGAAGGAGAAAATTTTCACCTGCCTGCTGGAAGGATAAGGGAGATAGGTTTTACATTTTCCTTCCCTGTTAAACAGACTTCCATTGCTGCAGGCATATTGATGAAGTGGACTAAAGGTTTTGCTGTTTCTGGGACTGTAAGTTTTGCCAAATCCAAGAAATGATAATCCAGGATTCCCATAACTAATATCTGTCCTTGTCTCTTCCATCAATTGATCAATAATGGAGATAATGCCCTAGTTTCTCAAAGGCAAATTTTCAATGTCAGATATCTTGAGTTTAAGATGGGATATATAAAATTAATAATTTGGTGTGATTCCTATGGTCTAAACCTGTTCACTATGAATTGAAATCTCGACTGTAACTTTCTTGGGTATCTGATGCAGGAAGGCAAGGATGTAGTGTCTTGCTTGAATGAGGCAATGGGCCGGCTGGGAATCGACATGCGAGTTTCTGCCCTGGTGAGTTATCAATGGCCCTTCAATTAAAAACCCAGTATAGAAAATGTTGCGGCTTGATTGTTGCGACAGTGATTCTTATTTGATTGAAATGATTTTGGAGCAATGGCATAGGTAAATGATACGGTGGGAACCCTAGCAGGGGCTCGTTACTGGGACAGTGATGTGATGGTTGCTGTTATTCTAGGAACAGGAACAAATGCTTGTTATCTGGAAAGGATGGATGCAATACCCAAATCAACTTTCAAAGGAACTCACCCAGGAAGAACGGTATATTATTATTTCTCATACATTCACAAATTTGTTTCTCAATCACATGGTTTTTGTTGAATGGTGTGATCCTCTTACGCTTTGATGCCATTGTTATTGTGGTCATAAAGGTAGGAATTGTGTGTTGAGCATCAACTTGGTTAATTCAATTTCTGGGCTTAAACTTGACGTAACTCTGTGTGTGATTGAATTGGATGGGCAGATAATCAACACAGAGTGGGGAGCATTCTCCAAGTATCTTCCACTGACAGAGTTTGATGAGCAGATGGATGCAGAAAGCATTAACCCTGGTGAACAAGTAACTGTTCTTAATTCTAGTCAGTTTTCTCTTGGCAAACATGCACGTTAGTTTCATGGTTCACCATTTCTAATGGGATTTTCGACTTGGCTCAGATATTTGAGAAGACAATCTCTGGTAAGTACCTGGGAGAGATTGTGAGGAGAGTGTTGCTTAAAATGGCTCAAGTAGATGAACTTTTTGGTGGCTCCATTCCTGATAAGCTTGCAACTCCTTTTTATCTTGGGCAAGCTTTCTTCTCGCCCTATCCAATCAAGACACTTAAACTAAACGGAAACCATCATTTTTTAATAGTTAAGTAAATCTTATGCAGGACACCAAGTCTCTGCACTATGCAGCAGGACAACTCCCCATCCTTGGTAGATGTTGAAAATATATTAGCTGAAACTGCTGGGGTAAACAATCAAAACCATTAAACAAATTAGCCATCTTTGATTTCTACACATGCATTGTGAGAAAATTTTATTGCATAAATTTGAATCAGGTACATAATTCCTCCCTAAGCTCAAGAAGAATTGTGGTGGAGGTTTGTGACTCTATTGTGAAGAGAGGAGGAAGATTGGCTGGAGCAGGTATTGTGGGCATCTTGAAAAAGATGGAAGAGGATTCAAAGGGGCTCATATTTGGGAAGAGAACTGTAGTGGCCATGGATGGTGGCTTGTATGAGCACTACCCTCAATACAGAAGGTACCTAAAGGAGGCAGTCGCTGATCTACTTGGCCCTCAGGCAACAAAGAACATTGTGATTGAGCATTCCAAGGATGGCTCTGGAATTGGAGCAGCTCTACTGGCAGCCTGCAATTCAAAGTATGTCAGTAACTTCTAGCTCATGGAAAACATGGCTTGTTCTATATATTTTGTACAATCCATTACAAGTTTTTTTGGTGAGCTTATTCTTTTTGTTTGGGATGAATAAAGTATAAACTTTGGACAATGGCTGTGGCCTCATCTTGTGAACAAAGAATATTTTGGGTGGTTGGGTTGACAAAGAAGTGTATTGCAGTTCGGTATTTATGTTTTTCATGAGGTATGTATTGAAGCATGACTTGTGTATTTTAATGAATAAATATGAGCATCATGCATCAAGCTGGTATACACCTTATCCTACAGTGGGGTTAGCAGCATGGTTGTGTGACACTGATTACTTGCTTTTCTTATTAAAATTGTTGACATAAAACCATAAAAAAATAAAATAGAAAGTTCTACATTAGACAAAGGGAGGAAGGTCGTTATTTCGGCCATCAAAATTTTGGCATTTATGATTATATAAATCTTAATTTATAATTTATGTCTCCGGAATAATTTCAACATTATGTGGAATAAGAAATGATAATTAATTCTTTTCACTTCAAAACATAGAACATAAAACCTGCAAAAATAAAGTGGTAAGTTTTTATGTTGGACATCCACCGATTGCAACCAACATAGTGCACTGAGATGATGAGATAAAGTTTTCAATCCCTAGATATCAACCTCATAATATACCTTCCTAAATACTTAGAGACCATTATGTAATTATAATTTTAAAAAAACCAATACCGATAACTAGTAATCAGCTTCTTACCAATCACTCTTTTTGCTCCTACCTAATTTCCTTACAACCTTTGCACCCGAGTACCACAATACTTCTCAATTAGATCCAATTAGAAATCTCAATTGGGTTTAAACTCATACTACTGTTTGCACCTTACTCGATCACACGTGCTCAATCACACATAAGCATTATTTGATACCTTATTCTCGGTCACTAGTACCTGTTACAAGTAAGTTGTCCCGATGACTAAGTAGTAACTTTCCTAGTCGCTATCCGATCTTTACCAAATACCAATCCTTGTGTTCGATTGTGCCGATCTCTGCCTATTCTCATCCTGACAACCAGTCATTGTAACTAGTTATGTTGTAAACTTTGACCACGACCCGATACTAAAGTTCCTTATCTAATCATGACAAACAATAAGGAAACATGCAAATCTATAAGAACCACTCTCAACCTTATATTAACACACAATAATACAATGAATACAAGCACTAGAATCCTTTTAAGCACTTGCTTAACGTTGTGAACAACCCCACTCGACCTTGCACTAATGCTACTTGTTCATGAAGGGATTCACCTGGATCACCCCTCTGATAAGCTATGACACCCCAATTTTAGTTCACCTATGAACTAGATCAAGTCGAATCATGTCTAAAGCTATTGTTTTATAAGATTCAATCAATAATATTGATTGAAATAACTTGTTTGGCGTCAATAGAATGGAAAACATTGCTAAATATACATGAAAACTCATCAAATATAAATATAAGTACGAAGAAAGCAACTACGTTGAGTTCAAATGTGTGTAGTGTCTATCTCTCCTCCTACCAAAGCTGACTCAGAATCACGAAACCCACATATATAATAGGAAAAACGTCACTAATGAGTATTACTAGTCCAAAAATAACTAATAGTTAAACTGGCACATGAGAGCTAACCCTTCTGTTAAATGAAAACATTTATATGCTCCCTCACAGAAACTCTCATAAGGGAGTTAATTAGGAATGTCGTCCTCGGATTGACCGCATCCCATTCTTTCTCATCTCATATCTCATCAACTTTAAAAACTATCCCTTGCACTGGGACATCAATTTCTTTTCCTTTTCAATCAGTCCTTTGCATCATCTATATCACTCTTGGCCCTAAGCACATGTACCGATTACTCTTATGTATGCACCTTCAGTACCCTTTCAAACCATAAGTCTAAATATGCGTTGCATTGCAGTACCCGTAAACCTCCACACTTCTTCAAGTTTGAGGAACTCAAAGGTGGAGTTGTCAGGATCCCTCAGAAATGGAATAGATGCTCACCAAATCCAGAGCCTCCTTTGACTAACATGTGCTTGCTCGTGTAACGCAGTTGCTGATTTTCCCCCATCTCACATCTCACGGGAAAACTCAAGAAAATCATACATAGGCCTACAAAGGGATTTATATAATAAACCTGAAGGCAATTTGCCATGGATCTTATTTTCAAAATCAGACTCGAGGGTTATCATCTTTGAGGGTTAATAATCACAGAAGTAAAATATGTTTAAATGATCTATATTAAGTTGGGTCCGATAAAATAGCTACTTAACACGTCATGCGATCTAGATATCAAATCAGCAATAGACTATAGCAATAAAAACTGAAAAGAGTCCTAAAAGACGTGTGGTCCAAGCTCCAAGTGTACATCTCATTTACAGCGAGCTCAGACTTCAAAACCTACATCGAAGCCCACTGCTAAGTAAAATACTAACACTCTATATGATGCATACTCATAATATGGGCTTACATCATCAGTACATCCTAATAAAGAAGGCTACTAAATAAACCCACAACTAAACATATAACACGTAAATCGAGATATAATAATGAAAATTACTAATAAATAAATAAATAAACACATGAATAAATAGATAAATAATAAACACATGACAATAATAATACTCTAATCATAAAATAATAATATCATTATACTATATAAGTACATGACTAAACACTAGTAAATATATATATATAATCGTGTTAGTAAACATATAAATAAATACGAAAATCATTAAATAATTTATAAATAAACAATTAGTTAATATTAGTTAATCATGGATAATAATAATATCATAGTTATCCAATATGAAATACATAATTAAATACAAATAAATAATAACACACATGCAACGAACAAATAGATAAATAAATAAATAAAATTTAGTAAATATGAATAAGATTAATATTAATAAGTAAATATATCCATAATAATAATAAACAATCACTTAACCATTCATCATCTACGACAAACAAATAGATAAAAAGAAAAAAATAATAATGAATAAATAAATAAATAAACAAAAAATAAATAAAAACATTTATAACATCAAAATATGCTAAACAAGATAAATATGCATATAAACAAATGTAGGAGTTCTCGAATTACAGAAAATGGACGAAAAATGGCCGAAAATGGGTTGAAAATGTCTAAAAATGGCAAATTGAGTTAACCTGGGCTAGTCAACTGAGTCAAGTCGAGTCAACTCAATCGGGCCAAGCACCCATGGGTAGCTAGATGCGGACATGCTTGGGCATGACCATGGGACTGTTGGGCAAGTGAATAGGGTTGGGTAGACATACGCAAATGTGGGTAACCGAGTCCAATAGGGCAGGCGATGCCCGTCACCAAAAAATGCTTACGGCGGGACGACTGGGATTGCCACTGGTCGGGATCGAGAGAGAGCATTTAGGCCGAGGTGCTAGAGGTGCCGATCGGTGGAGTTCGGTCGTTGGCTTATTGAAAAACGATTGGAAAGGGGCAGAATCGCCATCGGATGCGGCGGCGTTGCCGATGGTGATCGCGGCCACGACGGTGGTCATGGGTGGTCTCAAAATAAAGATCTCGGCAAGATGAAGCTGTGTGGGTGGCCGTATCGGCCAAAGGTGGCTCGCCAATGACAAAAAATGGCCCGAAAGGTGTCGGCGGTGGTGGAAACTAGCTACAAAATGTCGTCACCGGGGGCCACTGTGGTGGTGCCGGTGGTCGTAAGAGGTATGGATAAAAAGCCTATCGCAATGCGGTCCTGAGGGTGTTGGTTTGATGGCAGGGGCGAGCAAGAGACTCGCCAACGACAAGCCAAAGTGGTGGCGGCACTAGAGGTGAGTAACTACAAAAAGGTGAGAAAGTCATTGAAAATCATTGGGAGAAAGCTAAGGCTAACATGGATGGCTCTGATCTCGCTATGTGGCATGATCAGAATGTCTGAGAACTCGTGGCCTAGTGGGGCCCACCTATGGGTATATACATTATGTATATGGACGGAAAGCTCGGATCGAGACCGTCCAAAGTCAAAATTGACTTGAGTTCTAAAATTGATTTTATAGGTAGGAATTGAGGCAAGAAGGCTAAATAGGTGTCGATCTCTAAACTCAATCAAGTGAAAATTTGCGACTCAAATCAAGCTGGGTCCACAGGGGCTGTCTGGTAATCCAAAATCCCTATGATGCATGTAAATGAGATACCCTAAAAATCTCTAACAGATACTAAATACTACAACGGTCTAGATCTAGGCCTAAAACCCTAGCTAACTAATAAAAAATCATGTGTATACCTTGTGTATACAGTGATAACTCATGCTCTGTTGTAGCCTAACTGAAGCTATCATCTACATATCAGACATATTCAGCGACCATAACATCCTCATACGCGATCTGAGCCTCATACTCATGGTTTGAAAACTGGTCTCCGGGCAAAACTACAAGCGGGTAAAACCCTAACTCGAAGCTGGGTTTTACACAAGCAATCCTCACAACTACACATCCCTAGTCGAACTCCCAAATGAGAACAACTAATACATGAATTTAACTCAATCACACATTAATCAAAATTAGTAAATAAGGTGTGTACAAGAGTACCTTGATCAAGCCCCAAAGATCCCTCAAAGTTTGAAGTTCCAATCCCTACTCAAAGAGATCGACCATGACAACTTCTTCCTTCTTCTTCCTGCTTGATCCGGCCCTATTCTCTCGTAATGGAGATGTTAAGAACTCTTCTAAGTCCTCTCAAAGACGTCTACCTTTCTTGTGATTGATCACCACTCCCCTGATCCTCTCATAATGCTCTTCTATGTTCAAGGATCCGGCCTATTGATAATAATCGATTCTGTAACACCCCAAATCCGGTTCACGCTCGTGAACCGAACCGGCATGTTACAGGCCTCGGTTAGGTCGGCTAACCCGAACCTAACTCATGTGGATCCAATCTCGGCGTCTTAAGATGAAGATACGATCCATCATGAATGAATAAATACGTAAAATCCTAACATGGTACTAAATGAATGACAAGCAATTCAAAATACACACCAATACAGTTATGATCAAAATTCTGAAATAAAACAGACAGGGACTCCACTAAAAGTGCAATTAGGGTCCACCCTGTCAAAATAATATATACATGTATATAAGCATATATCAACAATTTCATTACACACAATCTGATATACTATAAGCTCATTCTGGAACTTGGGTCCTAACCCATCATACTTTTGCTGCGCTACTGTGATCATTTCATTTCGTATCATTATCATGCCTCAAACATTTAATCATAGCATGTTTATTAAATAACATCATAAACAAAACATGAAACATTCAATCACCCAATGTGTGTGTGCAGAAGCCCTTATTGCTCCTCCGTCCCGGCCGGCACATCCATCTCATGCTTATCACCTACATATATATAAGAAAAACGTCAGTAACAAGCGTTACTGGTCCGTAAAGAAAATATCTATAACAAACTGGCTATGAGAGCAAACTCTCATATGAAGGAAAACAATGTATACTCCACGTGAATACTCTGAAGGGCACTACTGAGAAGCCACTGGGCTGCAGACCCGGTAGCATCCCGAACTTACTGCTGCTGGTACTGTGCTACTCTGAGCACTTCTTTTCAGTACTTCTCGTGAAACTTTATCCTAAGCCCTCTCCTTACCTCCATATTTCTCCTGGCCTTGAGCATGAAGGCCAAGTACTCTCAGGCAGTCGCCTTTAGTACCCTTTGAACCACAAGTCTGGACATGCGCTGTACTAAACAGTATCCGTAAACCTCCACATTCTCCGGGTGTGAGGAACTCAAACACGGAGTTGTCAGGATCCCTCGGGAATGGAACAGTCCGCTGGCACTAATCTAGAGCCCGCTTTGACTGTCACGGCATCCTCTGCATGGTACGTGCAGTTGATTTCTCCATCTCTCGTCTCACTGAAAACGCGAAAACTACATATATATAGGGCTGGGTAGGGATTTATATAATAGGCCCGAAGGCAACTTATGATGGATTTTGTTTTCGAAATCATCCTCGAGGGGTTCTTAATCCGGAAATCTGTTCGGGTAGATGACCCGAGTTAAGTGGGATCCAATAAAATGCCACTTAACCCGTCCTGCAAATGATAAAATAAACATACAATAGAAAAGCGTAAAACGAAGAAGAGTCCTAAACGGACCTGGTAGAAGCTCCAAGCGTGTCATCGCGCCTAGGCGGCAAGCTCCTACTCCGTACCTACACATCAAAACTAAATACTAACGCCCACTAACTACATGATGCATCAAACTCAATAAACATCAATCACAATGCAACCACAAGATCATCCATCAAAATAACAATCAGATAATTATACGAGTAAATAATCCTAACTCAAACTATTCATACCATATTTTATTCTGTTCTTCTAGGTTGCATCGTACTAGATTAACATGCTCATACACAATTCATCTCATTAGATCACTTACTTCATTAACTAATAATCTCATCATGCACATCTTTACTTTATTCATGGTCAAGACATTAATCATGATAATTAATCAACCCTAGCATGCTATGCTAACAATTATCATCAATTTTAAATAAATCAATCGGAGGTAATTATACCTCACGTTGTCGACAATCGGCGACGGTTAGGGTTCCGACGCGTGTCTCGGAACTCAAATTCGGTGCTCATCGGCGTCCGAAGCTCGATCGAGCTCGACTGGGTGAGCCTCGCGGAAGATCCGGTGAATTCCAGTGAATTCCAGAAATTCCGGTTTTCCGGCAGCTACTGGCGGTTTTCCGGCGGCTTCCGGTGGTTTTCCGGCGACCAACGCCGGCGGCGTCTACTGGCCGGAAAGTGGTTGTGTTGGATACCCTCGGAACCGGCTCGGCAAGCCTGACTCATCTACGAGGTCGACGCAGCCAACGGAGGTGGCGGCTCGCTGGAAAACGGCTAAAACAGGGCCGGCGGTGATGGGTCGCTAGATCCGGCCGGCCAGGGCGGCGATGGCCTCCGTTCCGGTCAGGGAAGGTCGCTAGAAGGCTGAGGGTGCTGAGGCAACTGACCGATCGCGGCGGCGGAATCGGTGACGGAAGCGCAACACGGGCGCGGCATCGCGGCGTGGCTTCCTCGCGTCGCGGCGGTTCGACAGGGGCCGGACCTGGTCGGGGCAGCACAGCAACGTCGTCGCCGAGCTGGGCGGCGTCGACAGCGGCGGCGGTGGCGCGCGAACAGGGGCGGCGCGACACGAGGGTTTGGGCGTGGGGGACAAAAGGTCAGGGGCGAAGAAGAAAGGTTGGGTGGCAAACTTGTAATTAAGACTTGACTCGTCTCTGGCTCGAGTCAAGTATAATAACTAAGTCATATTAAATCCTAAAAAAATCATAAAAATCGGGAAAAATCCCGTAAAATCAAACAACACTAAAAAAAATCATAATGATATGCTCTAGAACTATCAACCTACCCAAAATGCCCGTAATGCGTCCTAACGCGGTAAACGGCCTAAAACTAATTCTACGATCCATTATATATCATAATAAAAAAAATCACTGGCATACTCTCATATATTCTGATAACTCATTCTGTTCTGCTGTGTTCATGACGTTATCATCATATACTTGGGTACGCATGACCCTCATAGCTCATACACGCGACCGGCGTCGGCTCGGTACACGTGTCTTGAAACTGACTCAGCTCAAACAATAACGGTCGACCCGACCGGTTCTGAATATAAAACCCTAACTCGAATCGTGGGTTTTACAGATTCCTACTTAGTTGTAAACTCCAACTCGACTAATAGGAAAGAGTCCCCCTCTTCCTAACGTCATCTCTAAGTATAAGTAGAACATAGCATGCCTCCCATGTTATTCAACACTTTCCTAATTGAACTTCATGGCTCGTTGAAGGATCCCCTAGGCAAAAGAATCCCAAACTATAGCATTTGATTCCCAATCGGAATAGGCTTTGGTCCCAGCTCCACCAAGACTCCTCCTCGGCTCTTTCTCCTAGTCAACCTCGATGTTCACATCCAGCAATTCCTCATGTTGTTCAAGACCTCCTTCTTGAAGTCTCAACCAAGTCCAAGTCTACCAAGAAGTCCCACAGTCACCAGCTCACCCACACACAGAATCACTACCAATAATCCTACTTGTACTAGGATTCCTAGTCCTACTAAGAAATCTCGACCAATTCCCGAAACTCCACTTTTCAGCTCTTGGTCATCACCTAGCACTTGTCTAGCACTCCCCGTAATACTTAGTTATTCATCTCAGTATTCCCGAGTCAAGTGTCTTGGCATGCTCGGTACCCATTTCCTAGCACTGCCGGCAAATCTCATGCGCTACTACCGTTACCAACTTTATGACATGATCAATCACCACTCCTAGGCGTGTTCGGTAACTCCAACCAACAACGTTCGATCATGATCACGACTTGTAACCCATACTCAACATCTTGAGGTTAATTTGGAAGCAACTAAAATCAACTTGCTCAGTCATCTATAGATAATGCTTGGTAGATACTTCTTGTGACCTGATGAGCTGCCCTAGGTTGCTGAACCTCATCACTCACTATGCTCGTATCTCAAAACTCAGTAATGCTCGATTCCACTTCTTGGAACAGATAATACTTCTAAGTGTTTTGACAACCTACTCGCATTAATGTTTGGTTATCACTGCAACTATAATACATAGTCAAAAGTTGTAAGTTGTTTTCACCACTAGGATAACACCGACTACCGCTTCATGGACTGAGTATACCTAGGAATAACATACAAAGCTTAGGTATCCGGGCAGCTCTTGAATCAAGGCCATAACATCCTTCCCTACCAATGAGAATCGATGTCTTTATCAGAAGGAAAACCTTCACCTTTCCATATAAAGTCGAATCTAATCCTCCACCATAGTATGCCCTCCATCCCATGATACTCCCTGCCTCCTACAAGAAGATTCAACCCCTCAGCCTCCACAGGTGGGTCGAGACACAAGATTCAGAGTGATTGATCACTCCGAATCTTATGCATGGGCTGATGGAGTAAGTGTTGAATCCAAAATTAGGGTTTCCCATACCACTTTGTTTGGCTTGAAGGGAGGCAAATCAAACCTCTCTATCACCACTTATCTAGTTACACAACCACTAGATAAGGTGATTATTTGTTGGGAGAATGACCAACAGTGTTCTACGTAGAGGTGGAGATAAAGTGTTAAAATACTTGATTTACTAGTTATAGCACGGAGTCATGAATGGAGTGCTTTTGAGCCAACAACTCTTGGGACCATAAAGAGTTGTTCGTCCAAGTTTGACAAGGAATAGTCAATGGGAGAGTGTAGGCGTACATATGAGGTCTAGTGCGTGTCCCAAGTCTCGATTCGTGACTCCGTGCTGAAACTAAAGCATCTACTGGCTCAAAGCACTCCATTGACTACAGGCGTGTTCTCCACTATAACTTAGTGGGTCACATAAGGTAGTCAAGATTATTTTGAATTTCTTGAATATAATTATACTTAATTTTTATACAAAATAATTAACTTATTAATATTTTTTATGAAAATATATTAAATATAATTACTTTTAGTAAGATTAACCATTTGAAAATTTTAATGTAATTTACACAATTTTCATGTCAATCAATCGAACCTTATGATTATTAAGGTTATTTGGTTGGCATAAACTTGGTGTAAATAACATTAAAAATTTCAAATTGTTAACTTTACTAAAAGTAATTATATTTAATATATTTTTTATAAAAATATTATTAAGTTAATAATTTTGTATACAAAATAATTATGATTAGGTGACATTTCTGATGAGCAAAAAATAACTTGAATACAAAGTAAAATAATTCGTAAAAATATTATTATTTTTAAATGTATATATATATATATATATATATATATACTAATTTTAATAAGTTGGTTATTGAAAAATTTTATATCGTTTAGTGAGTTTAAGTGACCGAGTAAACGAGTGATGGACTCAAAACGCACAAACACCCCATTGCTATGGCCTACTAGGCTATGAATAGCCTCCCCCGACTTCGTCCTCCCTCTGCTTCCGGTCCGGCGTGTGACCGGCTACCCCTGAGACCCTAAACCCTGGCCGGCGACGGCCTCCGGCGCCATGAGTCCCATCCCCAACTTCGAGCAGCATGCTCGCCGTCTCGTCGACCCCTCCCTCGGTGCCCCCCTCCTCCCCTCTCCCCCGAATTTTCTTGTTTTCATTTTTTTGTTGTTCAAAGTTATGCCTCTGTTTCCAGCTTTCAGTGCGTTGTTTCTAGTTCCTCGGTTTCGCACTGTCTTGTCGCTGTTGTGTCTGTTCACTTCAATGCAATTCTTCGAGCACGCTAATTGATGTTTGTTTGTGATGAATTGATAATCCTGGTGATTTTGTTGGTGTTATTGGAATATAATAGAAATAACTAATTCAAATCAGTAGGATTATCAATAACCGCTATAGGAAACATCATTGGCCCTGAAAATTTGGTTTTTGTTGCTGTTGTATTAATTCAGTGTGATTCTTCGAACTTGTGAACTTGTTGTTTTTTGTGACTTTTCTTTTTGTTTCAAGTTATGATTGTGTTTTGCCCATCTTGTTGTTGTTGTTGTTTCTAGCTTTTAATACGCGGAGTTGAGTTTTTCAAATTCATTGGGTTCTTGTTGCCCTTGTGTGCGTCGAACACGATTCTTGAATTTTGTGACTGTTTTGGTTATTCAATGCGATTCTCCAGTTTTGTGATCTCATTGCCGTCGTAACATATTTGTTGTTTTAGGTTATCACTGTGTATTGTTTATGTTGCTGTCCTTTTTTCGAGTGTAGTGTCTGTTCAATGTGATTCTTAAATTTTGGGGTTATATATATATATATATATATATATATATATATATGTTTCTGTTATGATTATCCAATGTGATTCTTCAATTTTGTGATCTTGTAGAAGTGCTTTACATTTTTTGTTTCAAGTTATTACCGCTTGTTTTTCATCTTGTGGTTATTATCTCTGGCTTTCAGTACGCTGATTAAATTTTTTGATTTCAAACTGTTCTTGTTGATGTTTTGTCCGTCCAATGCGATTCTTGGATTTTGTGATTTCATAAGGTTTTTGTTGCTGCTGTGCTTATTCAATGTGATTCTTCAATTTGTGGTTTATTTTTTATTTTTTTGGTTGTTGCTGCGAGTGTTTCTAACTATATATTTTTCAATTTCTTACACTCATTGCCGCTGCTGTGTCTAGCACATTCAATTTGTGATTTCATATGGTTTTTGTTGCTGTTGTGCTTATTCAATGTGATTCTTCAATTTGTGATTTATTTTTATTTTTGTTGGTTGTTGCTGCGAGTGTTTCTAACTATATATTTTTCAATTTCTTACACTCATTGTTGCTGCTGTGTCTAGCGCTTTCAATTTGTGATTTCATATGGTTTTTGTTGCTGTTGTGCTTATTCAATGTGACTCTTCACTTTGTGAATTTTTTTGGTTGTTGCTGCAATTGTTTCTAACCATATATTTTTCAATTTCTTGCGCTCATTGTCGCTGCTGTGTCTAGCACTTCCATCTATCAATGTCATTCTTGAATTTTTTTTTCATTTTGGTTATTGTTTGTAGCTATCAATAGGCTTCTCATATTTTCCAATTTCACGCTGTTTTTGTTGCTATTGTTTCTGTTGTGTTGTGTCCAGCTTTCAATTCTGTGGTTTCATTATATTTAGATTGCTGTTATTGATCTAGCTGTATGTTTCTCAATTTCATTCCTTTTTGTTGCTCTTGTGTCCATCTATCACTGTAGTTCTTGAATTTGTGAATTTGTTGCATTTTGTTGTTGTTGCTGTTGTTAATGTTTGTAGCCATCAATAAGCTTCTTTATTTATCAATTTCACGCTGTTTCTGTTGCTATTATGTCAATTTAATGTGATTCTGGATTTTTCTGGTTTGTTCTCATTTTTTTGTTAATGTTATTAGCCATGTATTTTTCAATTTCATACCATTTTTGTTGCTATTGTGTTCAGCTATCAGTGTGGTTCCTGAATTTTTGAGATATTATGTTTTTTTTTGTCGTTGATTGTGTCAATACAATTTTGTACAATTTTCATTTTCATGCTGTTTTTGTTGATATCAATGTGATTTTTGCATTTTGTGATTTCATTGGGGCTTTTTTTTGTCTTTGTTAGTGTTTCCAACAATCAATATGTTTCTTCTCATACCCCTTTTTGCTTCTTGTGCCCAGCTGTCAATGCAAGGTTGCAGTTGGCGTTGGAGGTGCGTGACTCGCTTGAGATTGCCCACACTTCGGAATACCACAACTTCCTTCGCGGTTACTTCCGCGCTTTCTCCATGATCCTTACCCAAATGACTACGCCCCAGGCATTTGACAATGCTGAGCACCGTCTCCGCAATGTTGTTGTTGAGATCCTCAATCGCCTTCCCCACTCCGAGGTCCTCCGCCCCTATGTGGAGGAACTGCTCAAGCTTGCCATGCAGGTCCTCACCTCTGACAACGAGGAGAATGGCTTAATTTGCATTCGCATCATCTTCGACCTCCTCCGCAATTTCCGCCCCTCTTTGGAGGCCGAGGTTCAGCCCTTTCTTGATTTTGTCTCCAAAATTTATCAGAACTTCCGTGCCACTGTTGCGTACTTTTTGATGAGGGTGGTGCCAGTGGTGGCGGTAGTATTGGTGGAATGGCGGTTGCTGGTAGTGGGGTAGAGGAGGTGAAGCCATCTTCTGATATTGGCGGGGGAGGGGTGTGTTGGGTGTTGGGCCAGGGCAGCTTACCTTAGCAGCTGCTTATAGTGGAACTGGGCAGCCATTGAACCCTAGCACGAGGTCGTTCAAGGTGGTGACGGAGAGCCCGCTGGTTGTCATGTTTTTGTTTCAGTTGTATAGTAGGCTTGTACAGACTAACATTCCCCATTTGCTGCCTTTGATGGTGGTGGCCATTTCAGTTCCCGGGCCAGAGAGAGTGCCTCCGCATGCCAAGAATCATTTCACTGAGTTGAAAGGTGCTCAAGTGAAGGTGTGTGGTTAGATTGAATACTATGATGTGATCACATTTTGCTATTTTGAAAGTTACTTGAGTTGGTTCTAAATCTGTGTAACCTTTGTGATAAAATGGATTGGGAGATTCCTTGATGTGTACAGCATATTCACATTTTAACTAAAAGGCTTGTGATGTTTCCTAACTAGGTTCTTGATTATTTTAATGATTGAGTTAGTTTTTTCCACTGCAAACAATAGGGTTATTATTTCCCCATTACTACCACAAAATCATTAGAATTATCAATTTCATTACTTGAAACATCATTAGCCTTTTTGAATTGTATGCTTTTCTCCTATTGTGATGCTTTGTTTTGCATATATGTCACAGACAGTGTCTTTTTTAACCTATCTTCTGAAAAGTTTTGTTGAGTACATTCGGCCCAACGAAGAAAGCATTTGTAAAAGTATTATCAACTTGCTGGTTACCTCCCCGGACTCTAGTTCAATCAGGAGGGTGAGAATTTTTTTAAATTTTATCATTGTCATCATGTGGTGCTTATTCTTCACATAACCAGAATTCTTGGTACTTTTAGGAATTGTTGATAGCACTAAAGCATCTGCTTGGGTCAGAGTTCAAGCGAGGGTTGTTTCCATTGATAGATACTCTTTTGGATGAAAGGTACTTTTTCTGAAGGCAAATGCATCTAATTCTGGTGGTTGTGCAATAATTACTTGCCATTCTCAAACATGAGAATGTATTACCAGGAAACAAATTCCTTTCTCTCAAAATGCTTTGTAAGATTGTGATGTGAAGCAGCACTTCTTGGTGTTATCAGTTGTCCTCTTTAAGGGAGACTGTTGTTTTTTCCTTGGTTTTGCATTGTGTTTGGGATCTTCATTTAGCAATTACCTTGAGGAACTTGGAGAATTGCTTTGAGTATGCTTTTAAGTGAGTAAAACGGTGTGAGCATTTTTTGAAGGGGCCAAATGTTGGAGCCATGGGAATAGAAAAGGGACATAAGATTAGTAACTTAAAATGACTTCTCTATCTTTTTGAAATGAAAAGAAGGAAATTATTTCTTTCTTTTTATAATGATAGAAAGGTTCCACCTTTTATCTTTTATATATATATTTTTCCAGTTTTCATAATTTGAGGCACTCTTTTTCAAATCCATGGGTTAACTCCCGTGGAGGATAGGTTCTAGTTGCAAATTCTAAGGTTTTTGGATTTGTAGAATTGCTTGCTGGAATTTGTGAGTGGACGTAGGATTGTTACTGCTCACCTTTGCTTAATTTTGTAAGATGAAGAGTAGAGGCGACTAAAAAGTGGACTGAAATTGATCCACTATGCTTATTAGCTGTAAGAAGTGGACAGGTTAAGGATAGGTTTTGGTTTGGTTTGGTGTGTTATTTTTTTAAAAATTTTTATTACTTTTAAAATTGCTGAAATCCCAATGGATGCAAATTCATGAACATAGCCTATCCTAAACGGAGTTTGTGCTTTAAGTTAAGTTATTATTTTTTTCCATGGCTGTTTTATTTAATTTGATGACAGAAAGCTGATATGTTTATAAATTTGGAAGTTTTTGTGGTGCATGCTTTTCTTGATGCATCCCCTTTAAGGCGAGATAAGGGAACAAAGTGTAGGATAGGTAATGGGAGAAGGTCGTCAGTTTTGGGGCATTAATATTGTCATTTTCTAGCAACATTTCCATTTCCTTTAAAGTTATCATATGCTGGCTAGAGGAAGGGTATGATTTAGCTGATCATTTACATCATTCATAGCTTTTACTTCATCCCCTTTAAGATGAGATAAGGGAACAAAGTGTAGGATAAGTAATGGGAAAAGGCTGTAGTTTTGGGGCATTAATATTGACATCTTTTTAGTGACATTTCTGTCGCCTTTAAAGTTATTATATGCTGGCTAATGGAAGACTATGATTGAGCTGAACATTTACTTCATCCTTAACTTAGCCCTATAAACTTTATTAGGTTGTATATTTCTTTTGGTTTTTTATCTCTTTGAGAGGCAGTCTTGTGTGGGTTTAGATAACGATGTCAATTTTAGGGACGAGTTTTTTGGTTTTCCGTTGGAAGCTTTGGAGGATGATATTCTCATTTCATGTTCGTTAACGTCAAAAATCTCACTCAACAAAAAAAATGCCAAGATTTTTGGGAGAAAAACAAAAGAGTCCTCAGTCAAAACTCTCTAATACAATTGAAAAAACCGACGGCAAAGGTTACAGCTTTGACCCCCTTCTAAAACCCAGATCTTACCAAGGTTTCTATGTACACCTTAAATATAATGAGTCAAGAAGAAAGTAGCATAACTTAAATAATCAAGTAAAAGCTGATTAAAAATTTGACATTTTGATAGCAGCTGTGGAATGTTCTTGTCCATATTTTGACCTTAAGCCAAAAGGGCTGATGGTTTTGTGGATTTTACAATTTTGTGGATTTTACAGTTATGTTTAACTGAGGGGGCTGGGGGGGTTAGTGAAATTCTGAATCTAATTTACATTATTAAAGTAGATTGACAACATGAATAACATTTCACTGTTAATCTACCGGGAATGAGATTACACTTGTTAGTGAGTTTAAGTTATAAATCTAGTGTGAATTCTTCTATCCTTTATTTTTTAGTCCCACAAGTCTCTAAATCAGATTTGCATGGCTTTTAGTGTTTATTGGGTTGGGCTGTGAATCATATAAAAATTGCGTGAATACGATTCGCACTTACAATACTCATCTCACTAACCCGTTAACATAGATTTATAACCAAGATTCATAGGTGCAATTGATGACTTATCATAAGTTGTCATTTCTATCCATATCATTGGCATACTTTCTAGGGATGAGCATAATTTGGTGAAATTTGAAAACTAAAGCAAATAATCAAGTTGGTTTGGTTTTGACCTAGTTCGGTTTTGTTTTTGTTTCTCCCAAAATCAAAGTCACTTATATGTGTTAAATTTTGTTCGAAATCGGGCAGATTTAAAATTGATGCAGCTCATCTTTGATATTTTTGGTTTATTTTCTAGTTAATTATGTTTATAGGGACTTTTATGTAATTTTATATTTTGGGGAATGATTAGGTTATTTTCAGATTTTATTTTTATCATGAATTCATGATGTGCTTGAATTTGGATATATCATGTATAGTCTATAAATATGAGACTCAAATCCATAATAATCAGGTTTGGTTGGATTTTGCTTGAGAATACAAGGTGTTATTCTTGTTCTTCCTTGTTCCTGAAACCTCGTTCGTTGATTTTTCCCTTTTGTCTATTATTTCTCCCCTTTCGTCTATTTCTCCCTTGTTATCTTACATCAATTGGTACCAGAGCCTAAAGATCCAATCTTGTGGTCTCTTTTACCACCCACCCATCCCTCCTTATCACTGCAAGGAAAAGTTTGCCTTGCTTGTTGTCGCTGTCATCTATCATTCAAGAAGCAAGTACAGAGTGGCCGCTCCACTACCGTTCACCATAGCTTTACTGGTTGCTGCCATACACAAGAATAAAGGTGTTTCTTTCTTTCCTGCCTGCGCCACCACCGTCATTGGGATTCATCAATCTTCTGATCGGACCAGCCTTCCATCATTTGCGCCATCCTTGTCGCTTTCCACCACTTGCAGTCGGAGTAGATCTACAGCCACTGTCACTCGTTCACCGTACCCTTGTCATCATTAGGAGAATCCAGATTTGGATGTGAGACAAAAATATCGTGAGGAATAAGAGGATGTGTTTTGGTATTTTTGCGTTTCTTTTAAGTTTGGTTCGGTTCAGTTTTATTCACTTGGTTCAGCCCAACATATAATATTTGTTTGGCTCGGAAACAAATACAGATTTGGGTTGGTTCAATATCCTTTTCAGCAGGAATTTCACTTTCACAGCAGGATTTAGAGTTCTAGATCACAATTTTATGGGGATTTGTAATTCCAACCTTAAGGGAAATTACAGAAAATAGTAAAAATTCCAGGAAAATCTAGGAAAAGTCAGTGAAATTCATGGTAATCAGTTGAAATTTCTGGAATTTTGCCTCCTAAATATTAGGAACCCTCTTGATTGGATGATTTATCTTCTCACATGAAGTCAATTCAACAATCTCTCTAACTTTAGTTGATCAATTTGCGACATCAGAATGTCATATTGAAGTTGAACACCGACACGGAGAAGAAATGAATACTTTCAAGGATTTGATAGCATAATTAATGAGACTTCATGTCAATCTTGCTCCTATTCTTCCAGCTCTAACAGTGCCTCCAGAAGTTCATGTTTCTCATGAGCCGCCTCAACTAGTTCCTCCTCCTGATGAAGATAATGATAGAGAATGGGAATCCAGATTTAAATTAGATGTTCTTGAATATATGGGAATCCAAATGATGAGGGATTTTTGATTGGTTTCCAGCTGCTGATCATGCATTTAACAGTGCTAAAGTGCCATATGATGAAAGAGTTGATCTTGTTATTACAAAATTTCGAGATAATGCTCAAGCATGGTGGCAATCTATCATGGCTAGAAGGCGACAACTTGGAGACCCTCCAACAAGGACTTGGGAAGAATTGCGTGTGGCAATGCATTTTCTTCTTTCCCTGTAACTATAGACAAAGTTTATATGAAAAATTTCAAAATTTTGCCTCAATGATCCTTGCCAGTCCAGGAATATGGCAAATCATTTTACAAAATTGTTTTACGAATTGAGTTGTATGGGGATTCAAATTTTCTGATTTCAAGGTATTTGAATGGTTTGTGATGCAATATTCGGCGTGCAGTGCATCAACATAGGCTCTATAGTTTGGAAGAGGTGGTTTCTAAAGTTATTGAAGCTGAATCTATGTTACTTCTGAAGATGAGTGATTTTCTTTGAATGAAAAGGGCGTTTTGCCCTTTTTAGGACAAGTAGTTCCTGCTGAGAACAAGCAACCTGGTAAAGCTGCTACAAAATGTTTCCATTGCCAACAAGGACATGTTATGGCAAATTGTTCTAAGCGAGCTCAAGTTTTGGCCGCCACACTATCTTGATTCCGGCCTTGAAGATGTTATTGAAGCAATTGAGTATACTGGCATACCTAAGGATAGTATATTTTTCAACTAAACTCGTGGACAAGTTTTTTGGAGAGGGTCTGATGCAGTTCATCTTTAGTATTTTAGGTTTATTTTCTTGTTAATTGTGTTTTTAGGGACTTTTATGTAATTTTATACTTTTAGGGAATTATTAGGTTATTTTCGGATTTTATTTTTATTAGGAATTCAAGTTGTGCTAGAATTAGGATGTATCATCTATAGTCTATAAATATGAGACTCAAATCAGTAATAATCAGTTCTGGTTGATTTATGCTTGTGAATACATGTTGTTATTCTTGTTCTCGTTCTTGAGACCTCGTCTGTTAATTCTCCCCTTTCGTCTATTGTTTTCCCCTTTCATCTATTTCTCCCTAGTTATCTTACATCAGAAATCCAATAGAAAAAATTAAAATTATTAAAAAATAATCGTAAAAAGTATATTTTGTATGGATTATTATCAAATTAATTGTTTCTAATGATTAATTTGGAAATTTGAATGTAGTAATATGTGTATATTATTTTTTAATGATATTAGGTCCGTTAAAACATGGTTTAATTTGATTAGTATAATAAAATAATTCATTTAAACAAAGTTTAATAGAATTCGGTTACCAAACTGCTTTGGTTTGGTGTGGTTCATTTTTTGGCTTGTTTGGTTTGGTTACTAATTTTGTCAATGAAATAACATTTTGGTATTTCGGTTTTGGTGGTTCGGAACTGAACCAACGGAATGCTCACGCCTATTACTTACGATGTTTGGAAGTTGCAATTTCCTTAGCAAGTTTGTTGCTAATGCAATCTTTGGAAGCTGCTGATCTTTTTGAACACTTACTTTCTATGAGCTGCTTATCTTGTCAAAGATTTATTTCTTATCAAGTGGCAGCTCGCTTGAGCCATGTTTTGCTAGGCTCAAATTCAGTTTGTTTCTATTTGAGTTTGAGTGAAGCCTATTGAGACTTGGGCCTACTGGAGGTCCAATTTTGTTTTGACCCAGGCTCCCTTTTGTATACAATACAGTGAAATTTTATTTGATGAATTGAAGTCACTTACTTGATCGTGTCGTACATGAAATAAAATTCTCATATACTAAGACTTTATATTCTTTTGTAAATTTAGCATAAAATATTACTTTCTTTGTAATATTAGTTGTATTTTTCTGAAAAGAGCGAGTACAAATGTTCAAATATATATTTTTTCTTCTGAACTGTGGTGTGCGGACACAAGCCTTGAGTTTGTGCCAAATGTTGAGTCACTGAGTTCAATCTGGTTTTGAAAACCCTGTTAACCTTTATAAGCCTTCTTCTTTTTCCAGTGCTAGTTGCTTTTTGTTTTTTTACTCTAGCATGCTTACAAAAGTTTTAACTATGCTTAATCAATGTCTAGTGTAGTCGTTTGGCTCCCTGTGATGAATTTCATTAATATAATGTTGCATTAAGGACTAAAGGATTTTTCATACTCTGCTTTGAATTCTGCTATTTTGACAAAATTGTACAGACTTTTGTGAAGGTATAGAAACTATATTTACAATGACTTGCATGGTTGAATGGTTTGTTTGAATATTATTTTTGGATGCAGGGTTTTGGTAGGAACTGGACGAGTGTGTTTTGAAACATTGAGACCATTGGCTTATAGTATCCTTGCTGAAGTTGTTCATCATGTTCGAGAAACCTCTCTTTGCCTCAGGTTCTCCCATCCAGTACCAAGCAACCATATCATGCATTGCTTCTTATTTATTAATGATTCTTGAAGGCAAACTTCTACATGAAATGACAATTTTAGCATTGAAAATACTATGGGAACTAAGAGTTATGCATGTTTTACCTGGATATTGGCCTTGAGTTGTTGGCTTTATGAACTATGTGGTTTTGTGATCAGGTTACTTCTCAATATGTCATGATGAAAGTGAAGATATGAAGTTTCACTTATCTTTATTTGAATAAAATATTATTAACCGATTTAGATAATGAAAATGTTCTTATAGTTTTTTGACCAACATCCTCGGTGTCATTGGTGATGTATTTTTTGTCTATTTTTTTTCTGTAGGAAATTTTAAAATTTTGCATTGCTTAATTTTGCAGTTATCGAAAATTATATATTTATTTTCGAGGAACATGCATGACGCGTCCTTGTCAATTAGTATTCAGACCACTTGTTCTCGCTTAATGTTGAATCTGGTGAGTATGAATGTTGCTACCTCAAATACTGTTATTCGGACTTTCAATCATATAAATTATATGAAATTCAATTCTTCAAATTTTTTTAGACATATGAATGAAAATACTAAGCAGATATTTATGTGGCAGGTGGAGCCTATATATGAGAAGGGTGTAGATCAGACAACTATGGATGAAGCCCGAATGCTACTGGTGGGAATTTTGTTATTTATGTTGAATTGCTGAATATGAAATGATCCTTTTTTTTTCCAAAGAAATGTTGTTGTGTTGCCTTGAGCAGCGGACAATTAGAGTTCAACTCCGTTCTCAACCCATGACCAATATGAGCCCGAAGCTCCCTTCGTAACTCCCGTAACTTCTTCGTAGTGGCCCCCTTCCATGCCTCATTTCATAGGGAACCTAAGACATTTTTTCAGTGCGTTCTGTTTTCCTTTGTTCTGTGTTTAAGGCTACAATTTGCAAATTTTGTAGGGTAGAATTTTGGATGCATTTGTTGGGAAGTTTGGGACATTGGAGCGCACTATACCGCAGGTATTGTTTTTTATTGCCATTATTTCTTTTTGTATTTTGGTTCCAGTTGGCAGTAGTAAGTATTTTTGTGGGTATTTCTATGCCATCCTTCACAGTTTGTCCTTTCTAAAACTAAGATGCAAAGAACAGTTGTGTTGGGTGTTAAGATTTTTGGTTATGCAGGTGTCTATAGGAATGTTTATGAAGACAGGATAAAATAATTTATCAAAGTTTAAACGGAGTCATGGTTTTGTATAATCTGGTTTTTTATGGTCATTGAATAGAATAGAATTGACTATTTGGTTATTTGGGCTAGATCCTGTAGCTTGCTGGTTCTTAGACCAGCTTTGGGATTAGTTCGATAAGCTGTTCCTCAATAATCCTTTATTTTTTTGCTACACATGACCTTTTTGTGTTGTTCATATCCTTTTATAAGTGACCTTTTCCTCTATTATTTCTACTTCCTGTGCTTGATTGCCCACCTCCAGGTTGGGTCATCAATTTGTGCTTGTCTTTATGACCTATTCCATTGTTCAATAGGTAGAAGAATAGGCCCGTCGAAGACTACTCTTCCTTGACAATAGGAGCGTGATGGCTAGATAGCTAGATAGCTAGAAGAATAGGCCCATTCAAGACTACTCTTCCTTGATAAAAGGAGCATGGTAGCTAGTTCAAGTTGGAGAGTCGGGAGCCATAACTGAAAATAATCGATGAGAACACGACCTTGTTTTTTTTGGTGAATATGGAAAAGATTTGTGGGCGGATCGAGGGGACGATCGTCAGTAGTGATAAGAAGGTAGAATGTATTGGGTGAATATGGAAAAGATTTGCGGACAGATTGAGGGGAGAGCTGTTTGTGGTGATGGGAAGATAAAATGTGCCGGACAATCGTACATACAACTGGCGGTAACTGGTACACAATGGAATCAAGAACCTAGGCATTGATAACCAATTTGATGCAAACTGCTCTGAGATTTCTAAATTAACAACTACTCTTACGTAGCAAAAGATAAATAAAAGGCTCTTAGCCAAATTTTAATTTATTTCAACTCAAGCATATCTTGATACAATGAGGAAGCCTTATTATATAGGCAAACAAAATACTATAATCAATTAATACATTACATTTTCCTTAACTCCTCGTATTCTTCTATATTTTTTAATGGTGTCTCCTCGATATATGGTGTAGAAGTGACTCCTTGATAACTTTAGCTGTCCTACATCAGTATCCCTGTTTTGCACTAAGGTTATGCTTGTTTTTCTCATGCTACATGTTTTCTTTCTTTGTGGAGAACTCTTTCTATGTAATAGTTAAAGAATGCATTTGCAATGGAGGATGGCAATGTTGCTATTTCTTAGTCAGCAGTCATATCATGATGCTTATTCAATAATCTGATGAAGTATATGATGATGACAAGCCGACAATGTCAAATTTTATGCTTAATCTCTTTACCTCCACTATTGAGGTCCTTTAGGAAGGGAACTGAGCATAAATTCTTGCCACTTTGCCTTTTTATGGTTTTGTGTCATCAATTTAGATGTGAAAGAAATTGCCCAATGACACCAAATCCATGCCACTTACCCTGGCCATGCTAGGCTAAGGTGTAGTCTGTAGATGGTAATGATATGGTGGTGGAAATTTTGTAGTACACACACTTTTTTTATGTAGCATTATCTTGTTATGCTCAGTTATCATAGTGCGATCAGGTGTACTCAGTAGCATGAAATCTTTTTTCTAAGAGATTTTTTCTCCGCCTTCATCAGCTGCTGGAAGAAGGAGAAGAGGGGTGTGATCGTGTTTCCTTGAGGGCTAAACTTGAACTACCTGTCCAGGTTTTTCCATTTTCCATTATGCTTTGACTGTTGTGCTGCTCCAATTGATGACGTGGATAGAATAGTTTTCATGTGATTTGGTTATCCTATGTTTTATGAAACTTTGTAAACAGCTTGTACGAAATGTGTATTAAGGGAATCATTTGGATGAATCTAAGAGTTGGATTTTGTTTTTCCATTAATTCTTGTATAAAGTTGTGAGTTAGATGTGTTATCATGCTTTTGTCATTGAGCATAAAGAACATAGGATGAAAGAGTTGAAACCTTCTTACGGTACAAGTTGTAGGAAACCCTATGAGAGAATCTGTAACTTTACTTTAGTCACTGTCAATACTTTTCGTGGTGCCCAAGGGAGCTGAAAAATTTTGCAGCTTTGTGTTATTTTTTATAATAACATTGAGCAAGACACTAAAGATTTAGATGTTGGCTGAAAGATTGTCTATGAGCAAGTATTTGAGAATCCTTACATTTGGGAATTCAATGGCCATATGGAACCTTTAGACAGGTTCTGGTTTTGTTAAGAAAAGCAAGGGAAAGAATAAAACTGTACATTTTGAGGGTTATGTTCAGGGTTAGTTACTGCCAACTGTGACATACGTGGGATAACAAACAGATTGTTGTCTGCATGGGACAAAGGTCATATTGAAGGTATTATTTAGAGAAACAAACATTTGTTTTAAAGTTAGCAATTATGTACTTGAATGCTGATTTCAAGGTACGGAAATAAGCCTTTTTTCTTTTCCTAGATTTATGGGTAGTTTCGACGATTTTCCAAACCTTTGGTCCTTGTTCACTTTTATTTACTGAAATTCTGGTAATTAAGTCAAACCAAGTAAAAATTGCATATCTGACTTCCATACAGTTACATCATCCTCTTTACTGAAGGCTTTTTCCAAAATAAAGGTAGGCATCAATGACAGTTAGTGCTGGGGAGATGAACATGCTATTATATTTGTTGTTTATAAGTTCCAGTTCAGTCAAGATCTACCCATGAAGCAACTATCTGGTGGGCAATTTGTTTTGAAGAATAGATTGATTTGTTGCTAGGACGTCTATGGAGCAATCAATTGATGGAAAGTAGAAGAGTAATCATAGAGTAATGAATGTGGGATTGCTAATTGGACGAAGCTGGGAATTGGGTAAGAAGATGATGCGGTTAACTGTTTATGTTCAAACAATCAATTGATAAAGAGTGGAAGAGTAATAAAAATGAAGGAATTAGATAAATATGAGAGTTTACCACACAAAGATGGGAATTTGGTGAGAAGGTAAAAGGGGATAACTGTACTTTGTTTATACTATTAATAAGGAAAATACCACTGCTTAACAGTGATGTAAAGACTCTTTTTGACGAACCTAATATGAGGAATCTTAAGCCCTAATTTTAATTAACTCATAATGTGAAAACTAAATTTGAAGTTTCTAATGAAACTCGGAAAATTGTAATATTTGCGTAGAACTCCCTTAGTTCTTAACTATTGGTAATATGCCTTGAAATATTTTGTCTTATTATTAATTTCCCTTTTTGAAAACGATTTGACCTTATTATCTAACTTTCACTGTTTACATGTATGCCATACAAGATAATATTTTACATCTCAACTTAAAGGCAGATAATGTGTCGCTCATATGTAGTTGTATTTCATGTTAAATCAATGTTTCATGCCATATTCTATATTTTTTATGTCACTCATAATGTATATTCAATATTTATTTTAGTGACGCTGTGAGTAATGTTCAGGTAACTTTTTGGAATGTGCCTCACAGGCAAGAAGTCTTGAGTTCAACACTATATCAAGAATTTAGACATGTTGTGGAATTTTTTTCCTTGTTTTCTTTGATTGACTCCTATAGTCCTATTCTTCTATAGAATTATATAGATTTTTTCAGAAATTAGCTCAAGTATTTCATAATTTGATCTTATTTATCTCTGCTGCAGGCAGTTCTAAATGTGCAGGTCCCCGTGGAGCACTCAAAGGAAGTCAATGATTGTAAACATCTTATTAAGACTTTGGTCATGGGTACTTGCAGATCCATATTTCTTGTGTTAATAGATTAAATCTCTTAGTAATACTTTGTTAAAAAATGATCAATACTTGTTAGAAACTGATAGATATTAAATCTCGGAATAGTTATTTTGGTAAAGAATGATTTCTAGTGGTAACTGACAAAGTGTGCCTATGAGCTTTAGTTTAAAATGATTAGCCATCTTGGAAGGCCTAGGAACCTACATTTATACAATAGACCACACATCTCTCAAAGAGATGTGGGACTATTCTTGCAATCCCTCACATGTGGAAGCCCATTAGGCTTCGCACTTGGAACTAGTCCATGTCATATGGCTTTCCTAAGTGGGTTGGCTCTGATACCATGACAAAGTGGGTCCATGAGCTTTAATCCAAAGTAACTAGCCACTTTGGAAGGCATAGAAACCCACATTTGTGCAAGAGACCACACATTACATAGAGTGAGGCTGCTCTAACGGGAACATGAATATGTTCATCGTCGAGTTAGTATGTCGAGTTTGTATTAAGTTTAATATGCCTAGATAGGATTATAGGACACAGATAAAAGTATCAAAATGAAAATTTGAGGTGTTAAGGCATTCAAAATGTTCTATAATCTTACAATTAAATATTGGGGTACTTCTCACGAATGACCAGGTGTAACATCTTCTCTACTTGATTCATTGGGAGAAAAGCAGTTTCTTCATGTTTTTTGGACATATGGAAAACATTACTAATGTGCATACCTTTGTGCTTAGGTGATTACCCCTTGCTACTTGAGGTTTCTTGTAAGCAGATTTGTTATAAATCATTGTTGGAATTTTTCTGCAGGAATGAAGACCATTATATGGAGCATTACACATGCAAATTTTCCTCGACCACAGGTCTTTTCCATATATATAACTATCCGAAATAGATGCCTTGGTGTTGCATTCTCTCATGTATGCTTGTTCTTGAGCAGGTTTCACCTTCATCACTTGGTACACGCCCACAAATGCAAGTGAACCAATCTTCGAATGGAGCACCATCGTCAGTTCTTAAAGGAATGCATGAAGATGAGGTTTCATTTATATGATTGTATTTTTCATAAATTGTTTTGAAGATTATGCTCTACATCTGTTTTTTCCCTCTTGTTTGGTAGGTCCGAAAAGCTTCCAGGGTGCTAAAAAGTGGTGTCCATTGTTTCGCACTATTCAAGGAAAAGGTCGAGGAACGTGATATGTTGCATCTTTTTTCTCAGACATTCTCAATAATGGAGCCTCGAGATCTTATGGACATGTTCTCTATGTGCATGCCAGACCTTTTTGAATGCATGATCAACAATAACCAATTGCTTCTTATTTCTTCTGCCCTACTTCAATTGCCAAAGGTTCTTAGACCTTTTGCTGATGTTGTAATCAATTTTTTGGTTGGAAGCAAATTGGAAGTTCTGCGGAATGTGGACACGCCTGCTGCAAAACTTGTTATTCAGCTTTTCCGCTTCTTGTTTGTTGCAGTTTCGAAGACTCCAGCTGATTGTGAGCGTATTTTGCAGCCTCATGTATCAACTATTATGGAAGTATGCATGAAAAATGCTGTTGAGGTTGAGAAGCCACTAGGATATCTGCAACTTCTCCGCATCATGTTTCGATCTTTGAATGGAGGCAAGTTTGAAATTTTGTTGCGGGATCTGGTGCCAATGCTGCAACCTTGTCTTAACATGTTGCTATCTATGGTCGAAGGACCCACCGGAGAGGACATGCGTGATCTTGTTCTTGAGCTTTGCTTGACCTTACCAGCTCGTTTAAGTTCTCTGCTTCCTCACCTTTCTTGTCTGATGAAACCTCTTGTCTTAGCTCTTAAAGGGAATGATGATCTGGTCAGTTTAGGGCTTAGGACTCTTGAGTACTGGATTGACAGTCTGAACCCTGATTTCTTGGAACCAAGCATGGCAAATGTAATGTCTGAAGTGATTTTGGCACTGTGGTCTCACCTAAGACCTGCTCATTACCCATGGGGCTCAAAAGCTCTGCAGTTGCTTGGAAAGTTGGGAGGTCGTAATAGGCGCTTTCTCAAGGAACCTCTAGCACTGGAGTGCAAAGAAAACCCAGAGCATGGCCTTCGTCTAATTCTTACTTTTGAACCTTCTACTCCTTTCTTAATCCCTCTTGATCGATCAATACATCTAGCTGTGGCTGCAGTTATGCACAGTAATTGTGAGATGGAAGTATTCTACAGAAAGCAAGCTCTAAAGTTTCTTCGCATATGCTTATGCTCTTTGCTTAATTTGAGAGGAAATGTTACAAATGATGGAGTCTCCTCTGCTACTTTGGGTGCTCTTCTGCTCTCCTCCGTGGACCCCTCCAGACGTCGAACTGAGACATCTGTCATGAAGGTCCTCTCATACCCTCTTTATTCTTGTTACATCTCCTTTATGTTTCTTTGTAGTTTTTGAAAATCTGGAGCTGGCTTTCATTTAACAGGTTGACTTGGGAGTAAAAACAAAGACTCAACTTTTGGCTGAGAAATCTGTGTTTAAGACCCTTTTGATGACTATCATTGCTACTAGTTCAGAAGTAGATCTTCTAGATGGCAAAGATGATTTTGTTGTCAATGTGTGTCGTCACTTTGCTATGATTTTTCATGTAGAACATTCATCGAGTAATCCTTCCATGCTACCAGGGCAACAAGTTGGACCTTTAATGGCAACAGGTACCAGTGCAGCATACAGATCAAGAGGCAATAATAGTGCCAATTTGAAGGAATTAGATCCACTAATTTTTTTGGATGCTTTAGTTGATGTGCTCACTGATGGAAATAGGCTTCATGCTAAAGCTGCTTTGAATGCATTAAATATTTTTTCTGAAACACTGCTCTTTTTGGTCCGGGCCAAACAAAAAACTGTTTTGAGTTCACGAAGTGGACCTCCAACGCTTATGATGGTATCCAGTCCATCTGTAAACTCAGTTTATTCACCTCCTGTAGGGGTTAGGATACCGATATTTGAGCAGCTATTGCCTCGTCTTTTACACTGCTGCTATGGGAGTACATGGCAGGCACAAATGGGAGGGGTGATTGGGTTGGGTGCCTTGGTGGGTAAGGTAGCGGTTGAGACTTTATGCTTATTCCAAGTTAGAATAGTTCGTGGACTTTTATATGTCCTTAGAAGACTTCCTGTACATGCCAATAGAGAGCAGGAGGAAACAAGCCAAGTGCTCATGCAGGTGCTTCGTGTTGTTAATAATGTGGACGAAGCAAATAGTGAATCACGGAAACAAAGCTTTCAGGGTGTAGTAGAATTCCTTGCTTTAGAGTTATTCAACCCAAATGCTTCAATTATTGTGCGAAAAAATGTCCAATCGTGCTTGTCTCTTTTGGCAAGTAGGACTGGCAGTGAAGTGTCAGAATTGTTAGAGCATTTATACCAGCCTTTACTGCAGCCACTTCTTTCAAGGCCACTTAGATCTAAAAATGTGGAACACCAGGTAATTTTCTGAGAAAGATGTATTTTCTCACTTATGCATAATCTAGGGGAGTATCAAACATTTTATTTACTGCGTTTGTGATAGCTAAGAATATTCACTGTACTAATTAAAAATATGTTTGGCAATTGTATTTCCATCCGTGGATATGAATTGGGACAGGCTATGGAAATTGAGAGTTCTTTAATTGTTGGGGGAATGTTCTCTGTTTATGGACTTCAGAGGTGCAGATCCATGCTGAACCTTTGATGTTTTAAGACCTCCATTTCTTGGCCAGTGCTAAAGGAAAAGCCTTCTGGGAACACCTTTTTATGCTCATTATGATTAATAATAAGTGTATCATTGACAATTTCATTTGTATATGTTAGCCCACTAATTTTCAGGCTGTTGGTATTAACTTTGAAGTAGCTTATTAGCAATGCACATGCCGGTGTAAAATTTTAGCTGTTTAATTAATCATATTAAAAATTATATACTATAAACATTTTCATGTATTACTTTGTGAATCTATAGAAATTAGATATCTTATTTGAAAGCTACTCCTCTTTGAATGACAGTTCTCAGATATTATTATTTCTTATATTTTATATGCAAAATCTAATTCTACTTGAGTTGAAGAAGGGTAAAACTGTGAATAATTAGAAATGCATGGTTAATTATGGTGACTTTTTCTCTTTTATAATAACAGATTTTGATTTTCTGTTTCACCTCAATTTTATAATTTGATGCATTGCAGGTGGGAACTGTTACTGCTTTAAATTATTGTTTGGCTTTGAGGCCCCCGTTACTTAAACTGTCTCAGGAGCTTGTGAACTTTCTGCAAGAGGCCCTGCAGATTGCTGAAGCTGATGAAACTGTGTGGGTTGTAAAATTTATGAATCCTAGGGTGGCAATGAATCTAAACAAGCTTCGAACTGCATGTATAGAACTGCTATGTACTGCAATGGCTTGGGCTGATTTTAAGACACCTAACCATACTGAACTTCGCTCAAAGATTATTTCTATGTTCTTTAAATCATTAACTTGTCGGACACCTGAAATTGTTGCTGTTGCAAAGGAAGGGCTAAGACAGGTAATTGGTGTAACATTTGGTATCCTTGACTTGATTTGTTTCCATTCTCCTAAAAGTTTTTTATTAGTCATTTAATAAAGAGATGCTTTTAATTAATCTAGGTTATTCAACAGCAGAGGATGCCGAAGGATCTTCTGCAAACCAGTCTGAGGCCTATTCTTGTCAACCTGGCACAGACAAAAAGCCTAACAATGCCTCTCTTGCAAGGTTTAGCTCGATTGCTTGAGCTTTTATCTAATTGGTTTAATGTTACTTTAGGATTGAAGCTACTGGAGCATTTGAAAAGATGGCTTGAACCTGAAAAACTTGCACAAGGTCAAAAATCGTGGAAGGCTGGTGAGGAACCTAAGATTGCTGCAGGTAGATGTTCTGCACTTTTCTTAGTTGTGTTATGTGATATAAACACTTATCTGCAATTGAGTGCTTCATTTATTCTCTGACTTTTCTCTCTGCAGCTATTATAGAGCTTTTCCATTTGCTTCCTTCCGCCGCTGGAAAATTTTTAAATGATCTTGTAACCTTAACAATGGACTTGGAGGGGGCTCTCCCTCAGGGACAGTTTTATAGTGAGATAAATAGTCCTTATCGCCTTCCACTGACTAAGTTTTTAAATCGATATGCAACTGATTCTGTGGATTATTTTCTTGGCCGACTGGATCAGCCCAGATATTTCCGACGGTAAAGCTTTGATTTTTTTCTCTGGGGACTCTGCAATATTATTAATTTTATTATTAGAATGGATTTTGAGTCTTTTGTGTTATCTTTTTTCAGATTTATGTACATTATTTCTTCAGATGCTGGCTTGCCGCTTAGAGAGGAATTAGCAAAGTCACCACAGAAGATTCTTGCAAGTGCATTTCCACAATTCTTTCCACAAGCGGATGCTGTGAGTCCCTCTGCTTCTTCATTGGCTGCAGAAGGAGGGGTTCCACCTAAAGCTGATAAGATTCCAAGCACATCTGCACATTCCAATTCGTGCTCAGATGCTTACTTTCAGGGGCTTGCTCTAATTTCGAGAATGGTTAAATTGATGCCTGAATGGTTGCACCAAAATCGAGTTGTCTTTGACATTCTTGTCATGGCATGGAAATCACCAGCCAGAGTAGCTCGAATGCAGAATGAAGAAGAATTGAGCTTAATACAGGTAGGCTGAAAATTGCAAAGCATAAGTGATCCATGATTCCTTTTTGATATGGTAATATTTACTTGTACATTTTTATTGAGCATTTTGTCCAAAAACCTTCTTGTCTGGGTGTCTGAATCATCTAATGCTCAATGTTGGTAAAATGGTGCCATGAGTTGTTTTGCACATCTACTTGCATAGCTCTGAATCACGAAGATTCTGTTTACTTAGAAAAAAATTTATGACTTTTTTAATGATAGTTCTCTCCATTAACTTCTGTTAGTACTTAGAATGCTCGATATGCCCCAGCTTCCTATTTGTTGGTTTTTTCATTTGTTTCTTTGCTCTTCTAACTTGGATTTGCTAATATTTGCAGGTGAAAGAAAGTAAATGGCTAGTTAAATGCTTTCTTAATTACTTGAGGCATGATAAATCCGAAGTCAGTGTTTTATTTGATATGCTATCCATATTTTTGGTTCACACTCGGATTGATTATACTTTCCTAAAGGAGTTCTACATTATTGAGGTGAATAAAATACCTTTCTTATATGTTCCCATCCTCTAATTTTTCTTATCATAAAATTTTTCTTTTTTTTGGGAAAACTTTCAGGTTGCTGAAGGCTATGCTCCTAGCTTGAAGAAAACCCTTCTATTGCATTTTTTGCATTTATTTCAAGCAAAGCAATTAGAACATGATCATTTGGTTGTTTGTATGCAAATGCTTATCCTACCAATGCTAGCTCTCACTTTTCAGAATGGCCTAAGCTGGGAGGTTGTTGATCCATCTATCATAAAAACTATTGTTGATAAGCTTCTTGATCCTCCAGAAGAGGTAGGGAGTTTTTTTATTAGTTATCTCTATCATTTTTTATGAAGGTTGTATCCTTCAAATTGATTTTAAGTTCGTATTTACTTTTAACCCAGGTGAGTGCTGAGTATGATGAACCCTTGAGAATTGAGCTTTTGCAGCTGGCTACATTACTTTTGAAGTATCTGCAAAGTGATCTTGTCCATCACAGGAAAGAACTTATAAAATTTGGTTGGAACCACTTAAAACGGGAAGACAGTGCCAGCAAACAATGGGCATTTGTCAATGTATGCCATTTCTTAGAGGCCTATCAAGCGCCTGAGAAGATTATACTTCAGGTATTTAAATGGTTAATGGATAAGAATTAGTCATTGAAGAGTGACTTTATGACTTTCAGGTTTCATTTCTTCTAAATTAACGATCTAGGATTTAAGGTGAACTACATAACTTATTCTTTCAGGTTTTTGTTGCCCTTCTAAGAACTTGTCAGCAAGAGAACAAGATGCTTGTAAAACAGGCTCTTGACATTTTAATGCCTGCACTTCCACGACGATTGCCTCCAGTTGATTGTCGCATGCCAATTTGGATACGTTACACCAAGAAGATACTTGTCGAGGAAGGGCATTCTGTCCCAAATTTGATCCATATTTTTCAGCTTATTGTTCGCCATTCAGATTTATTCTACAGCTGCAGAGCTCAGTTTGTTCCTCAAATGGTTAACTCTCTTAATCGCCTTGGATTGCCTTACAACACTACTGCTGAAAATAGAAGGCTTGCCATTCAACTTGCTGGCCTAGTTGTTGCATGGGAAAGACAAAGACAAAATGAAATGAAAGTTGTTCCCCCTGAAACTGATGGGACCCACAGTCAGTCTAGCGATAGTATGACAGCTAGTTCTGCTGTATCTGATCTGAAACGCACTTCAGATGGTTCTGCATTTGCTGATGATTTAAGTAAACGGGTAAAGGTTGAGCCTGGCCTCCAGCCTCTTTGCATTATGTCACCTAGTGGCTCTTCAATGCCAAATATTGAAACTCCTGGATCAGCTGGGCAAGCACCTGATGAAGAGTACAAGCCAAACGCGGCAATGGAAGAAATGATAATCAATTTTCTAATAAGAGTTAGTGTTATTGTCAAATCTATTATCTATAATTTTTTATTGTTGGAAAGTGCCGCCACCACTATCACCACCATGACATTCATTAATTCAAGCTTGGTATATTCGAAAATAAAATTCTCACAATTCTGTTGTGAGGGTTTGATTGCATATGCCTTCTAAAATCCACATTTAGCTTGTTTCTGTTCATAGCATACTTCTCTTATTTAATATTACCATGTCTACATTACCCCAATTTTGTTATGGAAGATTATATTGATATTTCTTTATCAGTGATCATTCACCCTGCTTATCCAATGGGTAAGAGAGGAGTATGTTGACAGTGATGTTAAAACTTCAGATTTCATCTCATTATTCCCTCCTTCAGTAGAAGAGGGTTGCAAAAAGAAGCATCGGGGCATCAAGCTTTGCCACTTTGCTTTATGGTCTTTTGTCTCCAATTTAAATGGATAGCACTTAATTGAAGATGCAAATTACACTAGCCTAGTGTGTTTGGTGGTACCAAAAAATTTTCATTAATATTTATATGAAATTAATCATTGCTAATGAGATGCTGGTGTTGAATCCTAGTGGTGACTAGCCGTCTGCAGTGATCTTTTTTTTTAAATATTTTATTTTTTATGGAAGAGAAATCTTGACTATCAGTCGTGAACGTAAGGTGGTTTTTTGGCTCACTGGTAATATAATATTATTGTCTGTGCATAGGAAAATTGTAGTGGATTTCAATTTACATTTTCTTAATCTACTTGCGTAATTGCTTGTTATTGGCATTTGACCTCTCTGACTAAATGCAGGTTGCTTTGGTGATTGAACCAAAAGATAAGGAAGCAAGTTCTATGTACAAGCAAGCGTTGGAACTCCTCTCACATGCTTTAGAGGTTTGGCCGAATGCCAATGTTAAATTCAACTACCTTGAGAAGTTGTTGAGTACACTTCAGTCTTCTCAAACAAAGGACCCTGCCACCGCTCTTGCCCAGGGTCTTGATGTGATGAACAAGGTCTTGGAGAAACAGCCCCATTTGTTCATTCGCAACAACATTAATCAGATATCTCAAGTATGATTTACTTTCATTGTTGCTTGTATATTGAGTTTGTTTTGTGTTGGCTTTCACATATCAATCTCTTTCTTGCAGATACTTGAGCCTTGCTTTAATTATAAAATGTTGGATGCTGGGAAGTCATTGTGTTTGCTTCTGAAAATGGTGTTCTCTGCCTTTCCTTTAGAGTCACCTAGTACCCCTGCAGATGTTAAAATGTTATACCAAAAACTTGAAGATCTCATTCAGAAGCATCTGGCAGCTGTGACAGCCCATCAGATATCATTAGAAGCTAGCTCTGCCAATTCAATGATAAGTTTTGCACTTTTTATTGTGAATAATTTGAATGAAGTTCAGAAGAATTTTCTTGATCCTTACATGACACCACTAGTTCGTGTGCTACAACGTTTATCACGCGATATGGTCTCTTCTGGAGTATCTCACCCTAGACAAGTATGTTTTACTGTCTATATCAATATTTCATGTGCATGAAAAGGATGAATTTCTTGTGCTCCTTGGAATATGCTGCTATCATGGCTCCACTAATCCAAATTGGGACCTACCTATTGCCTTTCGCTTTTTACCCATGCCGTATGAGGGTTCTCAATATTTTGTCTATGTTAAATTATTGTAACAGTAAATGAAATTCATATGACGTAGCTTCACCTCTGAAATTTAGTTTGCTGGATTAGTGTGTTGGAGGTGGGGCAATGTAAAACCAAACTAATCTTTCATTCTGGGGATGGAGAAGCAATTGGCACAGACATGATATAACCTAATATTGATCAGATTTACATTTATTTATAAGCAAGACATTTACAATGTTTAGATCAACATATATAGGTCATAACATGATAAATTTACTTCTAATTCCGTTGTAAATTCTACTTCTTTTGCAAAACTTGCAAAGCAAACCATTGAACTCCCGAATGTTCTAATATCTGACTAAAATGCCATTAACTGTGGTGTTTGTCGTTCATCAAAGACTGACAAAATGCTTGTTTTGCATGCAAACTGCAGTTTTTGGAGCTTCATGCTTCCTTGTGATTCTTCATCTTTTGAATCCTTTTGCTCAATATTTCTGTTGTTTGAGTTCCATATGATCTATTCACAGATATCCTATCCTGAATGAACTTGTTAGTAAGACTTCATCTTAATTGTCATGCATTCACCATTGCTGATTCCGCATCATGTGTTTGATCCATGGTCATAGGTTACGTGGAGAAAGATTTCTTGTCTTTTCTGGGATGTCATTTATTATATATATTTTTTGTAAATTTTTATTGACAGTAGTTTTTGTTTTGTTTTGTTTTGTATTTTTTTTTTTTTTCTGCCAAGTGTGTTCTCACTAGCAATAATTGGTTGTTTATCAGGGCCAGAGACTGGACTCTGACTCTGCTGTTACTTCTTCACGAACAGTTGGTGACATTGCTTCAATTGCGACCAACTTGAAGTCTGTTCTGAAGCTTATTAGTGAAAGGGTCATAAACGTTCCTGAATGCAAGCGTATGTTGAGTCAAATACTTCCTGGATTACTTTCTGAAAAGAGTACAGATCCAGGTGTGCTTCTATGCATACTTGATATAATAAAAGGTTGGATCGAAGATGATGTGAAGCAATCTCCTAGTGCTTTAAATGCGCTTCTGAATCAAAAGGACATAATTTCGTATCTGCAAAAGCTCTCGCAAGTTGACCGACAAAACTTCTCCGCCAGTGCTCTGGAAGAGTGGGAAACAAAGTATCTTCAACTATTGTATGGGATATGTGCTGATTCCAGCAAGTAGGTGACAGCAAAAATACCACCATCCTTTAAGCTATCTCTTAAATTGCTCACCCAACTTATTTGTTTTTTGATGTTTAAGAAAATTTTTCATCTTCTTGAACTTACACATCAATGTCTTTGATTCAGTCAATCTTTGGTTCAGGAAATATGTTGAAAGGCAATTAATATTTTCTTGAGCATTTATTGATCTTATTTTGCAATGTGAAGTTGTTACGTGAAATAAGTAGGCCCATTAGGGC
>JAURVB010010696.1:0-30863 GCA_033002965.1 Piper betle
TATCAGCTCGCACTTCATCGCTAAGTTGCGGCAACCTTCAATGGATGACGAGTCTTGCTTCGTTTAAAGACATCCAAATGAATGGGGTGAACCTTTCAGCATTGGGCCATGAGCCCATGAATGTTTTCAGCTCTTTCCATCATTAGAGAATTTGGGTTTGTCCTTGTGCTCACTCTCTGCTTCCAACAACATAACATTCTCCACCTTCACATCTTTGCAATTTGTTGATCTCAGCTCAAACTACATTGCGTCGGAATTCCCTAGATGGGTTGGTAACATAACAAGTTTGCAGTACCTGGACCTGTCGTATAACTCGTTTAGAGGTGAATTTATGTATGGCTTGTCGGACCTTCCATCCTTGCAAGTCATGGATATGACTGGAAATTTTTTCAAAGTAAATTGTACGAAATTATTTGCCGGAAAATGGAGTAATATTGCATACCTGGACATAGAGTATACTGACTTCAGTGGAAGCATCCCAAGTTCTATTGGAAACATAACTTCCCTCAAGCGCTTAACTGTGATGACCAATCCAAGAATGCATAATGGTTTGGAAGGTAATATTCCTCAAGAGATTGGAACGCTTCAGAAACTGGAGTTCTTATCTTTAAAGTTCAACAAATTTGTGGGTAAGTTCCCACCCAAAATAATCAATCCACATTTTTTGAGATATTTGCATTTGGATGGGGTTGAGTTGCAGAGCAGTGTGAATCTCCATTGGTTCTGCCAGTTCAAGTTTCTGGTGGCCCCATGGCTCAGCAATTGCCATCTCACAGGGACTCTTCCGATCTGTTTGACTGAAATGCCCTTCCTTACTGCTCTAGCACTTGACAGAAATTATTTGAATGGAACAATTCCCGTGGAGTTGGGCAAACACTCCCAACTAAAGATTCTGGACTTGTCTCACAATTCATTCCAAGGCATTGTGCATGACACTCACTTCCAAAACCTGAACAGCTTGTCTGTGCTAGATTTATCTCACAATGCCATAGTTTTTAATCCACGCTCTACTTGGTCCCCTCCTCCGAATCTATTAATTGTCGACCTAGCTTCCTGCCAAATTGGGCCCTTTTTTCCTTCTTGGGTCAAAGAACTTGAACATGTTTTTTATTTAGATTTGTCAAGAAATGAGATCAAGTTTACAACAATGGTTCTGGGAAATAGTACCTGTTCTTATCCACCTCAACCTTTCCCACAATCGCATTCTGGGTCATTTGCCTAACCCATTTATGCTGTTCCCATCTGATCAAAGAATCTTAGACTTGAGCTTCAATGAGTTGTCAGGCCCCGCCCCATGCTTTTCTGATGGGATTGTGCATGTTGATGTTTCATACAACCAGATCACTGGACAACTACCAGATAACATCCATAGCTCCGCCAAATCTTGATAACATTTTGGCTTCCAATAATGAAATTAGTGGTTTGATTCCTGTCATGTTTGGCAACATGGACCGCTTGGAAACTCTTGATCTTTCGACTAATAAGCTAAATGGTACAGTGCCACAAAACTTGGTCGGCTCTCCTCGTCTGCGTGCATTAGACCTCAGTGGAAATAATCTATCTGCTGAGATGCATTGGAATTTGCCAAAGGGTAATGCTTTACGATCACTACATCTTGCCGAAAATGCTCTATCCGGAGAGTTCCCTGCATGGTTGGGAAATTGTACTCAATTAGAGGCCCTTGTGCTATCACAGAATAAATTCTCTGGTAGGATTGCACAATTGATCGTCGAAAGCTCTGCATCACTCAAAGTATTGGTCTTGAGATCTAACAGGTTCACAGGCCAAATTCCTTGGCAACTATGTTATCTATCCTCTTTGCAAGTTCTGAATGTAGCTGGTAATTACTTGAATGGTTCCATCCCCTAGAGTTTTGGTAACTTGAAAGCAATTAAGGAGAAGCATACTTTTACTGAATGGTTCCCCGATAATGATGGATACTACAAGGACAGGTTGACAATGGTTTTGCATGCATATCCAGGAAAAACATTAATTAGCTCCAGTACTGTATGGTATTTACGATGACCAGTAGTGTTATAATATTTGAGCAGCGTAATGCTTTCGATCCATTAATAAACCAATCCTTCTTGGCTTGGATCTGTTTTTGAGGGGATAGGTAGGCTCTTCTCCTTCCATGATATTTCGCATAATAGCAGCTCCAACCATGAATGTTAATTACAATTGATACATTGGTATGATTTGCCTTAACCATGTTTGATCCAGATGAAAATTTTCAAATTCATATTTGCACTTAATTCAAATAAGTTGAGGTTTCAATCAAGCAAAGCCTAGTCTGTTAGTACTTTGTTGTTTTGTATTCAACTTGTATCCAATTCTTTTGTCCAATTCTATTCTTGAATAGTTCATCAAATTAATAAATTTAGTCAAATATATTTTATTTGCTTTAGTACTGAATAATAAGTACGAGTTTAGTTGAACTAAGGTAAACATATTTTGTTTGTGAGCTAATTGGTTTGATAAGTGGTAATTTGCTATAAGGGTTGCTTTAAGATCAATTAAAAATTTGCATCTCATCACTCATTGAGTGCTTTCAATGTTAATTTTAAAAATTCAACAATTAATAGGTGCTATATGTGTATATCTTAATACTAATTAATTGGGTCTTACACTAACGAAGATATTGTCCATGGTTTGATTAAATTCCTGCCAAGAAGATATCTACTACCGTTTTTTTGGCTCCTCGCGTCTTAGCCTTTTACAGCATGTGTTTAATTCTCACATCTCTTCAACTCTTTAATTAATCCTTTCACCTTTCGAACTCTCTAACTCACCTTCTAATAATTCTTCTAACTAATCTCTTTATCTCTCTGACTTTCTAACTCGTCTCCTAATAGTTTCTTATATCTCTAACTCACCTTATAATCACTCAAAATTTAACTTTCATCTTTTATTTGTCCAAAACACTTCATTTAAGTCATTATTTACTTTTAATTATTTAAAACAAGTATTTTTAACTAATTATATATTAATATTCAAAATTTAATTTTAAAATTTCTTTACATAATTTCTATTTTTTTATAATTTTAAATTGATTTCAATGAACAATATATTTTTTAAAATATTTGGACAAATCGTGTTTAAAATTAAAATTTATTGCATATTGAAAATAATAAAAAATTAATGTACAACTTTAGTTAATTACATAACACTTTAGGTATAATTTTGGGGACTAAAATTTGAGGGTCAGTAAAAAGTTTAAATATTGTTGCCACAAAGCAATTTATATTGGCCTTTAATGTAAATATTAGTTTTGATCTTATTAAGAATTTTTAACTAAGAATTGTTTGTGCTTTTCTTAATATGTTTTTAAATTATAAACTTATTATATAATTATTTATCATACTTTATTTAAAAGATAACTTTTTTGATGTTTTTAATAGTATATATTTTTAATTTTATTTTAAATAAAATTTAAAAAAATTGCCTACATGTGTGGGTCTAAGCTAGTAATGCCTATAAGACAATGATTATTTTCCTTGGTCTGATTAAACGCAACTCAATAATAAGATATAATGCCAATAAGATATTGAATATAAGCTATTTTATTAACGCTAATTGTTTGTTACAATTATACACTTCAGTTAGACTTGCAAGCGATGTGGTTAAGATGCCGTCAAAGATATTATTATGATTTTTTGCTCTTTTGACTATTAATCCTTATCATATTATTTATTGCTTTCTTGATTGTCAGCTTAACAATTAGTAAATTTTAATTGCAATTTGTGAATTGTAATTTAAGTTGCAAAAGTTTTTGTCAACACAAAACTATCTTTACCAAAAACTCAAATTTAGTGTGCCTTGCCTTGCATTGTATATTGATGTTAAACTAATCTTTAAAAGAATTTAATGATATAAAATTTTTAATTAAATATAGTAATGAAATCAAATAACTATTTTTAATAACATGGTAAATTTATAACAATAACGACACAGGATTTTATCACTATCGTTAGAAAATGAAAATCAATAAGTTAAATTTATTTATTTTATTATTCTTTTAAATGGTATACTAAAATTTTAATTATTTTATTTCCATTTAAAATAAAGACAATCGGTAGAATGGTGAATCAATTGAGTATTTTTCCACTTGTAAGCCTAACTTATCCCCAATCCAATATCCAAACAAGATCCAAATTACTTCACACGTGTCATCCTCCCAGAAACTTCTTCACATGTGCGGTGTCCAAACAACATATCCCTTGTAACCACCCACATCCCCATCCCCGAACTTCAATCCCGTCCAAAAAATGCTCGCCAACCCCATTTACGATCACTACATCTTGCTGAAAATGCTCATATCCGGAGAGTTCCTAGCATGGTTGGAAAAGAAAACCCACCTACTCAATCAACTTTGATTAAGAAAATCTTTTAATAATCAAGTATTGAATAAAAATTGGAAAAACTCTCTTAATATAAATCAGACCAATAACAAAATCTGAAAGATTTCACTCTTGAGAAATACAATATATGAGAAATTAAGAAAAATAACATACACCTCAAAAGAAAAATAGATAAACCTCACACCCTAGATTATGACCCCATTTCAACTTGAGATGATGAAAAACTTCTCCAAACTCTTCTTTTATGACCCAAATGTGTTAAAAAATTGTTAAGAGGATGTTTTATTTAACATTAACAGAATTCTACTTAATAATTCTACTTTTTATAGAAGAATATGAGTAGAATTCTAGAAGTCACCTCATTAAACTTCTATAGAAAAGTACAAAATCACACATAGGTATATGAAATACTAACTATTAGTATGATAAATGAAAAGCCAAAAATTGATAATTGAGTTTTTCAATGCGAATGGATGAGAAAAACTCAACAAATCCTCCCCTTTATGAATCCATGTGGTAACTAGACATAAATAGTAGCAGAATTCTCCATACCAGCTCCACTTCGACAAAATAAATGTTTTTCCTTTGTTACAATCTTGGTTAACATATCTGAGATGTTCTTGTCAGTGTAAACCTTGTTCAACTCTAACAACTTTTTATCCAAGACATCTCTTACCCAATGATATCGAACATCTATGCGTTTACTCTTTGAATGAAAACTAGAGTTTTTACTCAAATGAACAACACTCTGACTTTCACAAAGTACCTCATACTTATCTTGGCTTACCCTAATTTCATTTAGAAATCTTTTCAACCATAGAATCTTTTTGCAAGCTTCTGTAACTGCAATGAATTCAGCTTCAGTTGTGGATATAGCAACACACTTTTGCAGTTTGGACTGCCAATAAATAGCACCACCCACAAAAGTATCAACCCCAGAAGTAGACTTCCTAGAGTCAGAATCACCAGCCATATCTGCATCAGTATAACATGATAATATAGGCTTACCTCCCCCAAAGTATAAACCTAGCTTGGAAGTACCTCTCAAATATCTCAATATCCACTAAATTGCTTGCTAATGCTCTATACCATGATTAGACAAATGTCTGCTTACTGTCACGACAACATACGTTATGTCTAGTCTAGTACCAACCATAGCATAAATAAGACTTCATACAACAAATGCATAAGGGACCTACTTCATTTCATATACTTTTGCTTCATTTAGCTCACCCTTCTTCATTTTGATATGAGCTCCTAGTGGAACAACAACCGACTTGGCTTCCTTCAAGAATCTTGTCAATGTATTTCTCTTGGAATAACCAAATCTTCTTAGCTTTTCTATCCTGCCGAACGAACATGCCAAGAATTTGCCTAGATGGACCTAAATCCTTCATAGCAAAGGATTTGTCTAAACTTTTCATTAAATCTGCAATTCTTGATTTATCCTATCCAAGAATCAATATATCATCAACATAAAGAAGCAAAATGATAAAGTCATTCTTCCCAAATTTCTTCATAAATACACAATGGTTTGAAACAGTTTTGTTGTAACCTTGACTCTCCATATAAGAATCAAACTTCTTGTACCACTACCTACGAGCTTACTTGAGGCCATACAAGCTCTTCTTCAATCTGCACACTATTTTTTCTTTCCCATATAGATTGATTCATCAAGATCACCATGGAGAAATGCAGTCTTCACATCTAACTGTTCAACCTCCAAATCCATACTTGCAGCCAAACTTACCACACAACGGATTGAAGACATTTTCACAACAGGTGAGAAAATTTTGTCAAAGTTAATACCTTTCTTTTGCCCGAAAACATTCACCACAAGTCTTTCCTTGTACCTTGGTTGTGAGTTACCTTCTTCATGCTTAAGCCAATAAACCCATTTGTTCTTCGAGGCCTTTCTGCTCTTTGGAAGATTCACAAGCTCATACGTCTTGCTCGCATGCAATGAATTTAGTTCCTCTTGCATGACACTTACCCATTTGTCTTTTTCCTTGTGACTATGAGCTTCACTGAAGCCTTCATGTTCACCACTTTCTATGAGTGTCACATAAGTAGACTTTGGATACTTCGTGGATGGCTTAACAACTCTACCAGATTTTGTTCTTGTAGCATCAGACTTGATCACCATCATGTACCTGTTCATCAACAATATCATGAACTATATCATTAGTAATATCATTCTCCTCACCTTCACCGTGACGAGACAATTTAATAGGAATCTCATCTCTAACTTCTTCATCAATCTATTTAGCAACATCTTGAACAATATCCTCTACAACCATTGGCGAAACAGATAAAGTCTTAACCTTCACGACATAATATTGGGAATCACTTTGGTTAGTTGTTTCATTCCCAAAGTCCTCTAGAAACTGATTCTCTCGAAACACTACATCCCGGCTTCAAACAATCTTCTTCTCCATAGTATCCCAAAGTCTGAAATCAAACTCTTCATCCCCAAAACCTAGAAATATGCATTCAAATGTCCTAGCATCAAGCTTAGACTTTAGTTCCTTTGACACATGTACAAAGGCTTTACAACCAAACACCCTTAAATGAGTGTATTTTACCTATCTACCAGTCCAAACTTTTTCTGAAATATCTCCACCTAGAGCAAGTGTAGCAGACTTGTTAATTAAATAATAAGCAGTACAAATAGCTTCAGCCTAAAAACCTTTAGGTAAGTTTGTTGTAGAAAGCATACACCTAACCCTTTCTTGAATTGTTCTGTTCATTCTCTCAACCACTCCATTCAATTGTGGGGTATAGGGAATAGTTTTCTCATACCCAATGCCATGTTTGTCAAAATAAACCTGAACCTCATTAGAACAATACTCACATCCATTATCACTTCTCAAAATTTTCAAACTCTTCCCTCTTCCTCTCTCTACAAGAACATGAAATGATTTGAAAGTATTAAATACATCACTTTTATTCTTCAAATAGTAACACCATACCTTCCTTGAAGCATTATCAATAAAAGTGACAAAATAAGAGGCTCCACCAAGAGACTTTATATCCATTGGACCATAGACATTAGAATGTACAAGTTAAAGTATTTGTGTCTTCCTCTTGCCAGTGGATATAAAAGAAGCCCTATGTTGTTTTCCAGCAAAATAATGATCACAAGAGCTTAGTGTTGTCCCATCAAGTTGTGGAAGATAGTTTTTCTTCTTCAAAAATTATAGCCCCTTCTCACTCATGTGTCCCAACCTCAAAAGAGCTTAGTGTTGTCCCATCAAGTTGTGGAAGATAGTTTTTCTTCTTCAACAATTATAGCCCCTTCTCACTCATGTGTCCCAACCTCATATGCCACAAATTAGTTGCGAGAGTAGTAGAGGTAAACATTAACCTCCCCATGAACCAGACGAGATGTAGTCCTATAAAGACCACCATACATCTTCCCTTTAGCAACCACTAGAGATCCTTTCACCAGTTTCCATATGCCACATGAAAATTATGAAACATAGCCCTCATCTTCTAGCACACTTGTTGACATTAAATTCAATCTTAAAACAGGAATATGAGATACATTTTTCAAAACAAGTTTGCAACTAAAATCGGTCAAAATATGCACATCACCATGACCAATAATTTTAGAAGTCTCATTGTTGCCCATCTTCACCACACCTAGATCAGTTGTCACATAGGTGTTAGAGAAATCTCTACATGAGGTAGCATGAAATGATGCACCAGAATCAATCACCCAACTAGTATCATCATTAGTTGTCAAGTAGTCATTTCCATCATCAAGTATGATTAGTATATCTTCTATCACAACATTGACAGTTGTATCATCTTTACTCTTTTTGTCAAGCACCTTTCCATTTCTTAGATATTTCTTGTATTTATAATAGTTTTGCTTCTTATGACCGGCTTTATCACAATAAAAGCACTTGGAGGTCTTATTTTTGGATTTAGACCTTCCACTACTCTTATCTCTTCCACTTGGATTCCTACTCTTTGATCTTCCTTAAGAACTAAATTTAGAAACAAAAGTTTGAGATGAATTAGAGAAGGTTACAAGTTGTGTATTCCTTCTCACTTCTTCACTCAAAAAATAACTTGAAACAATATCAAAAGTCAGCTACTTGTCAGAATTATTCAAAGAAATAATTAAAGGTTCTCAAGACTCCGGTAAAGTATTCAATAATAGACAAGCCTGCCAATCATCATCAAGAGGCATATTCAAACTAGAAAATTGAGTCAATATACCTTGCATCTCATTGATGTAGTCACTGACTTCTATCCTATCCTTATAATGAAGATTCGTCAACCTTCTAACCATGAGATTTTGGTTCCCAGGAGTGTCTCTTTCATACATATACAAGAGCTTATCCCAAAGCTCCTTGGCACTCTTTGTTCCTGTTACATGGTTATATACGTTTTGTTCTAACCATTGTCTAATCAAAGCCATTGCATTTTCTATCCATCTTGATCCATTCATCCATGACACTTGACTTAGCCTTAGCAATAGGCAGAGGAGAAGGAATCGAAGGAGCCTTCCCTTCATTAGTCACAACCAGAGTAGCACTCAACGGTGAACTGGAACTCGACAACTCAAAAGTACCAAGAATTAGATCATATAAATCCTTAGTGTATAAAAAATCAATCATACAACCCTTCCAGTAATGCCAATTAGACTTACCCTTAAGGGTGACCATCTTAACATGTTTCTCATCTTTCATTTTGACAAAAAAGGTTACAACCCAAAACCAAGACAAACAAAAAAATAACCAAAGCTCTGATACCACTTGTTAGGAAATAGATGCTCTAGCGGAAACAACACAAAAAATATTTCCCCTCAAGATGAAATGAAAACAAATATAAGTTGAAATAGTAGACATCAAAAATAAAAAAATTGATGGAAACTTTCCTCCAATTTAGAGAAAATAAAACCAACCTGCTCGATCAACTTCAATTAGAAAAATCTCTTACAATAAAATATCAAATAAAATTTGGAAAAACTCTACTAATACAAATTAGACCAATAACAAAATCTGAATGATACAACTCTTGAGAAATATAATATATGAGAAATTGTGAAAAATAACATACACCTCAAAATAAAAATAAATCAACCTCACACCCTGGATTACGACCTTACTTCAACTTGAGATAATGAAAAACTTCCTCAAACTCTCCTTTTATGAGCCAAATGTACTTAAAAACTATCAAGATGATGTTATGTTTAACATTAACAGAATTCTACTTTATATCAAAGAAAACCAACCTACTCGATCAACTTTGATTAAAAAAATTTCTTACAATCAAATATCAAATAAAATTTAGAAAAACTCTCCAAATTCAAGTCCGACCAATAACAAGATCTGAATGATACAACTCTTGAGAAATACAATATATGAGAAATTAAGAAAAATAACATACACCTCAAAAGGGAAATGAATCAACCTCACACCCTAGATTACGACCTTACTTCAACTTGAGATAATGAAAAACTTCTTCAAACTCTCTCTTTATGAGCCAAATGTACTTAAAAATTGTCGAGGAGATGTTATGTTTAACATTAACAAAATTCTACTTTATATAGAAGAATATAAGTAGGATTCTAAAAGTCACTTCATTAAACCTCTATAGAAAAGGACAAAATCACACATAGGTATACGAAAAACCAACCATTAAGGCCTCTCTTAATCCAAAAGCTAGCTCAAAGAATAAGGCTTTCCCATTAGCTTATATACAATTCACCAGTCACCCCCAGAACTGATGTGGGATAAACCCAACAAGGTGTCATAGGCCTCTCTTAATCCAGGACTTTCAATAGGTGTCACGGGCCTCTCTTAATCCAAAAGCTAGCTCACGGATTAAGGCTTTCCCATTAGTCTATATACAAGTCACCAGTCACCCCCAGAACTGATGTGGGATAAACCCAACAAAATGAAGCAACTGCTCACTCTTGATTTTCTCACAACCATCTTTCAGGCATGCTCCCACAAGGTTTGGCGGCTTAAACTTTTCTCTGGCATTTGAATCTATCATACGTCAATTTTTCAGGGGACATTCCATCGGGGTTCCAGCTCCAAACTCTTGATGATCCATATATCTATATTGGAAATTCAGAACTTTGTGGGTTCCCATTGAAAAAAAATTGATCAAACAGCACATCTTGGCATTCTACAAATTCATTGGGATGGAGTTGGAAAGATAAACAAGATTATGAAGGCCCCTTGGATATGTTTATGGTCTATATCGGTATTGGGCCTGGATTTGGGGCAGGTTTTGGGTCTATTTGTGGCATGCTAGTTCTAAAGACAACTCAGAGAATAGCATTTTTTCGGTTCTTTGATGAAAAAAAAGATCAAATGTTTGTTGCCTTTGTGATAAACCTTCCACAATAGTTGAAAATGATATGGAGACATTGGATACACTAGTGGCAAGGATATAAGATGTGTAGAATTATTTAGTTTGCTTTTGTTTCTAGTATAATTTGCCACAACTATATGTAATCACTTGTATGAAACAACTTTGCATTTGTTATATTGAAAGAGTTATTATTTATTTATGGCGGAGAAACTTGGTAAAAGTGCATGAGAGATTGAATGGAAAGCTAGAAAGACTTTTCCTAAGAGTTTTTCTTTATTGAATGGATCTGATCCTCTTGTAAATTTAGTGGCTGCTGGACTTATCTGTTATCAGCTGCGGTATCTGGGTATTCCAAAGGAAATGCAGCTTACGGATACAGCAACACAAACACAATTGATCAATGTGAAGTTTATAACAGGGTGCCAGACCACCCACAACTCTGCCAGATGGAGGGTTTTACACGAAGGATCATGCTGATTTGAGTGTTGACAATGTTATGTTATCCGAATTGGAGCAAATAGATGGTTTCCTACCTTTTCCACTGGGTGAACTGACAGTTTTCATTAATTTAATCTTTAATTTGTAAATTTTTTACTTTTAGAGTGCTCAACGCTCGGGTGGAGGCCTTCATCCGGTTTTTCAATGAGAGGCTTCGGCTTCAGACGCAGGAATCCGATCAGCATTAGTTGGACTTGGTCCATCATCATCATCCTATTGGTTTTTAACCTTTTGCTCACTATACTTGTCTTCCTTCCCCGACCAAACAATATATATATCATTGTTGACGGACCAACAGCTAGCAGCTTTCTCTTTTCCTTATGCTTTCATTTGATGGTGCAATTCCTGGTTACTTTTTACTCTCTCGTATCTCATCTAATGTATAGATGGATTTGGAGTCGTTACATTCATCATATTCTTCTTTCTTCTTCTCTTTTTTGCCAAAGTTATTTTTTCTTTGTCCGAGTTTTTTCATGAAAAAAAGTATTTAGTTATGAATAATATTGGAATTTTGTACTTTTGGCCCATGATATATCTGTTGGCTCTCTCGCGCCTGCTAATTATGTCAACTGCGTGCATTTTTTAGTGCTGCCATCTTAATTAACATGTCTGGAAGGACTGTCCTTTTTTAATCATCGTTCCTTTTTTTCTTTTGAATTTGTTTAATGGTTGGCTGATAGCATAAAAGTTTCGATTTCAATTGCCCTGAATTGTCATCTGTTTTTTCCAGACAACCATGATTCGTCAATGTAGTTAGTACTATTGATTCATCAGTTATGGAATGAATATTTCAACTAACTTAACCAAAGTGAGGCTTCGTTTTTCGTGGTGCAGGTATTGGAATTGCATGTCACAATGGATCAACAGTAGCAAAGAACACAAGTATTTCACCTGTGTTTTCAAATATCTGTGACTGGATTTTTCTAAAACAATATATATGCCAGGTTTTTTAGTTTTTCTTTTTCTTTTTAGTTAATTAAGCTATCTTGTATGTAAAATATATCCGGTTTGTGGAGTTTCGCTCATCCATTCGCATCGAAAAACTCAATTGTCAGTTTTTGGTTTTTTGTTTATCACACTAATAGTTGGTATTTCGTATACCTACGTGTGATTTCATCTTTTTCTATAGAAGTTTAATAAGATGACTTCTAGAATTCTACTTATATTCTTCTATATAAAGTAAAATTTCAGTTGATGTTGATATTAAACAAAACATTTTCTTGACAGTTTTTTAGTACATTTAGTTCTTAAAAGGAGAGTTTTGAGAAATTTTTCATCATCTCAAATTAAAGTGGGAGTCGTAATCTAGGGTGTGAGGTTGATCCATTTTTCTTTTGAGGTGTACGTTATTTTCTCAATTTCTCATATATTGTATTTTTCAGGAGTTGTATCTTTCAGAACTTGTTATTGGTCTAATTTATATTAAGAGAGTTTTATTAAATTTTATTCAATATTTGATTGTAAGAAATTTTTTAATCAAAATTGATTGAGTAGGTTGGTTTTTATTTCTCTAATTTGGAAGAAAGTTTCCGTCTACTTTTTATTTTCGTGTCTCATATTTCATCTTATATTTGTTTTTTATTTCATCTTGAGGGGAAATATTTTCTGCGTTGTTTCCGCTAGGACGTTCTACTTCTCAACATAGTTGAGTATTTTTTCAAAGACAAGTTGAGAATTTCCACAGCATTTGCAACTCACAACTATTTTGTCAGTGAAAGAAAAATTCGATGTCGTTAGTCTTTCCTAGCTATAAGCTCTTGACAAGTGGTCAACTTACTGGGTACAAACAATTCATTTGGTTGAGACAGTTTTGGTTGTATTTATCGGTGTGTTTAGTCTTATTTAGTATGTGAATAGCAGTATAACTAATTGGCACTCTGCCGTGTAGTGAATACTTTGAACTCGACTTGTCAAGCAAGTCTTCTCCCTGGATATAAACACATAAAATCAATAGAATTAAATTGAGGGTTTTATCTTGGTATCACAGCAATGGTTGGTTAGGGTTTTAACCCTCTGGTGTTGAGATATTCTCGACCATGGCGGATTGAAGCTTTGTTCTAGATCCAGATTGTCCTGTTCTTGCCCTCCCTGCACAGCCTTCTTGTTGTTTTGAGTGTTTCTCTTCTCAGATCTGCAAGTTTCTTCTTTGTTTGTGTGTGTTGTTTGCTTCCATTCAAAATTCTTGCTATTTTGAAGTGTTCTGCTTGTTGTCTAATATGTAATCATGGTGAATTTGATTGATCTAGCTTCTTCTTCTCCACCAGCTTTTCCATATCCGAGCAATGCAAATGAATCAAATTTTGTGAACATCAAACTGGATGCAGAAAACTACTTGTTGTGGGAAGATCAAATTCTGAAATTGATTGGTTCTCATGGATTTCGTTCCTTTATAAATGGAACAATTGCTATTCCTCCCATGAATGTACTAATTACATTGCTGGATCAAACTGTAATGGAAAAATAAATTGCTGATTACATTGCCTGGCAAAAATCAGATAAGCTACTTAAAGGTTGGATTACAAGTACATTGAGCAAAGAAGTGTGTTGTTATGCTGTTGGAATGCAAACTTTATACGATCTGTGGATGATGCTTAAGAAAGTTGTTGTAAAACAATAAGTGGAAAGAGAGTTTCATCTGACAGATGAGTTAGAGACAAACAAAAGAGAAAAATTTTCAACTCTAGAAGCATATTTAAGTCGATTCAAGACGTCTGATGAATTGGCGGCATCAGGCAAACCAATACTGAGGATAGAAAGTGTTTCTGGCAATTGAGGGGATTAAGTTCGGAGTATAAGATGTTTACCACAATGTCGTTACGTCCTCCAATGCCTCCCTTGTCTAAATTATTGGAAATGCTTCATGCTTTTGAGAAGAGGATTTTACCTTCTTCAGTCTGGAAGTGCTGCACATTCACAGGTTGATTTTGTGACTCAGTCAAATGTTAAGAAGAATGTGTCAGTGAAAGGCAACTTTCAACGAAAGCAATATTTTACAACTCCGAACAAAGGGCTGCTGTCTGTCAAGGATCAAAAGGCTAAGGATGGAAACAAGAGCATAGCTTTTTCTGATTCTCCACTTCTTGGATTGGGAGTGCAAGATCCTTCTTCTGACACTCCAAAGCTTATCTTTCAGTGTCAGATCTGTCACAAAATGGGGCGTACTGCAAATCGCTGCTACAATAGGTATAGCAAGAGTTTTCGAACCCCATTGATCGAGCATTTAATATTAATCCAGATGATCCCTGATTCAGGTGCTTCTTCCCATAGGTCTTCAGTTATTTGGTCTGCGGCTTAGTATTCCTATGGAAAATCATAAAACCAATTGAATGCTTTATTCAATAATAATATATCAAGACTTTCTTTCTTTTCTTTTTTGTCCATGCACAATATTTTAACTGACCTATAATCTGTTTATCTTGATTTTAATGGCTGTTTTTTAAAATACTGTTTCTTTAAGGCTAAATTTTCTACACCTCGATGGTTGTTTTATATATTTTTTTCATTATGCTTTACATCGACTGCCTTGTTGGATGCAAACTTAGTGTTTTGGGTTCTATTTTGGTTGACCAGCCTTATACACCCTGATCTAATTGTGTAAGCTACATGCTGGTTTTATTTGTTTAAAGTACAAAGAAGGAATCCTGTGAGATTCACCGTTGCAAGCTGCGTAGAAAACATTTTACAAGTGAACTTTTTTTTCAACTGGAATAACTTCCTTCAATCTTTTAAAATGGAAATTAAACTTCCATTTATTTATTTTTCTTTACGCTGAAGGGTGGAACATAAACTTACTCCCAATCCAGTTAGCGCCATCAACAAATATCATAGATTAAGCAAGGGCACAAATAAAGAGCATTATCTTAATGCAGTGAACTACTTACGAGTTTCTACTTACTCTAGTCTGCCACTATTACCAGCCTTAGTCCCTTTTGTTCAGGTATTAAATTTCTTACATGTTACTTATTATCAGTTATATGCGGAATTTTATGGATTTTTATTTTAAATTTTCTTCATTTTGTGGGCTCTAAGGTGTGTTTGAAGGCATTGAAAATGTTCAGGGTTTTGCTGGATCTAATTTCGTGGAAAAAAGTTTCAAGAAAGAAGATATCTAAAATTTACTTTCTTAAGATTGTGTAAACCATGGTTACTAACAGAAAACAGGGATAAATATCATCTATGTTGTTGCTGATATCTTCACACGACCTTTATATCTGGTTGTAGGATGAGCCATGTTGTGCTTCTTGACTTTGATATGTTTGTTTTGTCTTCTTTATGGATTTTCATTATGTTTTATGGAGTTTTCTTTCACCCCTTGTTGCTTGGTGGTCAAGTTGAAGAAACACTAATTGAGCTCAATAACTTTTGCTACAGTTCAAATGTTGAAGAACTTTTGGTAATGGTGGTCTAAACCTTCTCTCAGTTGATTTAGAAATTTATTTATTTTTGTGCTATCATGTTTCTGAAGTCATTTTGACTAGCAGAACTTGTTTTTATTGATGGTTTTGTATTACTATGGCTCCTGATTATGTTATTCGATAGGTCTACTGTCCTTATACAAAGAACCATGGGAAATAGGGAACCATCTCCAAGATATTGAATTATGTAGCTAGTAAACATGGGTTAGTTCAAGTTGTAGGTACTATGATGCTCCAATCAAAGATGGTTCAAGCATCAAAGAGTTTGTTTTATGATCTGCCACTAACTGTTTTTTTAGCTGGATTAGTAAGTTCCTGACACCAGCATTACGCCTACTAAAAACACTTATGGGGTGTTTGCGTGCGTTGTTTGGACTCTTTTTGTTGGAAAAAATATAAAATTATGGCAATATTGGAAAAATAAGGTGTCTAGTTGAATGTTGGCAAAATATTGGAGGCATTCTTCCTCGAATGCCACAGAATTACAAAATTGAAAAAGGAAGCTTCATTTTCTTTTGGTAACGCTCAAACAAAATTCCATATATAGTTACAACTTGACAAACGTTATTTTATAGGATCTACAAATTTTTTTAAGAGTAACCAAAAATAAATTTTGGCAAATATCTTGAGATTTCATTTGAAAAATTGTCGAAGGGATTGTCGTCCTCCTTGAAACAAGTCAAGGCTACTATATAAACTACTACGATAACACATTTTCATTTCTCTTATAAGTTCAAAGTTACATCAGTAATATTTGTTTATGCAAAAACCCTAACTCACACTAAACCAAATGGGCGTGACTGTGTACAATAAAGCACTCAGTATTTAATTAGCCAACACCTAAGAATGAGACTTATTATTATTCAATTCACACCCTGCAAGCCTGTTTATTCATATCTAATATTCTACACCCCTTAAATTGAACTTCTTGTCAACGTCTAAATGTAGTAAAGCACTAAGAGAACACAAAAGTTGCATTTTCTTCATAATAGTGTAGCAGTTGGCAGATGTTGAAGTACCATAGTGTCAAATACCGGATCTAATTCCATCTTATTTGTTTCAACTTATGTGAATGAACCATCCATCGTCCCTTTTCCAATGCTGTATAATTGTGCGGTGAAAAAGTTGTCTGAGAGACTGTGGATTGATGTGGCTGTAGAAGTTCAATTGAATTCAAATTAAAAGAATTATGTACATAATCTAATTATAAGCAGGAAAGCATACCTAGTAATTAAATCAGAAGTGAGTAAAGTACCCTGTTACAATAATTTCTAAAATATGCAAATATCCAATGGTCAAAGCATTGTTGGAAAAATCAGCCGAGTCCACTCGGAATCGGCCGATTTAAATTGGATCGGGCGAAATCCGTGTCAAATTTGGGTGGAATTGGTTTTTGAATCGGTTTTAGATAAATTACAAAAATACCCTTCATTTTATATTATATAAATTATTTATGCATGGGTAAAATAAGAGTTTATACTTTATAATGACCGAAATACCTTTTGTTCTCCCTCCGCCGCCGTTGCCGCCCCTTTGCTCCAGCAGGGCGGGGCAGGGCCAGAGGGGGAGGCAGGGCCAGTAGGGGTGGTGGGGGTGGCTGGCGAGGGGAGGCAGGTCCGGTGGGGGACGGATCGGGGCCAACGGGACTAGGGTGGCGGGCGGGGTAGATGCACGAGGGGAATGGGGCAGGGCCGACGGGGGTAGTCTGGGTGGGGCGGGGCCGACGGGGGAGTTCGGGCGAGGCGGGGCCGGCGGGGAGTCCGGGCATGGGCCGACAGGGGGAGTCCGGGCTTGGCAGGGCCGGGGAGGCAGGGTGGCGATGACGGGGTGAAGAGCGCGGGTGGCATTTTCGTAATTAAAAGTTAACTCGATTCCCGAGTAAAAAATAATAATTAATTAAAAATAATTTTTAAAAAATCCAGAAAAATATGAAAATATCATAAAATATAATACACACAATAACATCAAAATTACATCAACATCTAATTTTTATATATTTATGTTATGAGTTGTCAAATTATTATATATGACCGATTTGGACCGATTCAGACCGATTCAATTAGACCGATTTTTGTCCGATTCTGATTATGAATCCTTTGAAAACCGATTCCGATTCCAATTCCGATTTTTGCAACCATGGGTCAAAGAACAAAGTCATTAGGAAATTGTTTTTTTACCCATAGATTAGATCATAGTGTATCAGAGTTTGAGAGTGACGTTAGAGAATTTGTTTTTTTCACATACCCTTTTTCAAAAGTTTTTGACAGTATGGGAGGAGAGAAGATGGTGGTAGGCACCACTCTTGGTTACTACTGTATTGAATTCAAATTTTAAATGTAAAAATGGAAAGCAACTTAAAGCTCCGGAATTGTGGGAAATTAAGTAAACGGCACCATATTGTGAATAATTGGCAATGAAAATGATGAAATATATCTTTTCGTTGAACGCCCTCACATTCATTGGTCCACAGACGTTAGATTGAACAATTTGAAATGTATATTGAACTCTTTTAGCCTTACTAAAATACATTATAATGCTCTTTCCTGATAGACAATATTTATATACTTGTAAACTAATGTTAGCTAGTTGACTTATAAAATTATCTTTTGCTAAACAATTCATTCGTTCCTTACCAATATGTCTTAGGCGCGAATGTCAAGTACTTGCATCAACAAAAGATGAACTACTCGATGCAATTAAAGAAAAATAACTAGATACATTACAACATCCATAGTCGATGTCAAGTATCATAAAACCATCAGAAACAAAGCCAAATCCATAATATACACCATTATATTATATAGATAAACGACTACCATGAAGGTTTAAAATAAAATCAAGGTCCAAAACTACGATGGACACTAAATTCTGTTGAACATCAGTAGTGCAAAGAACATCATGTAGTAGTATGCAACTACCATGAGGAGTTAGATTGCAAGTACCAATATCACGAACTTCAGCTTTTCTGTTGTGTCCTACAAATGTACGCCTTGTTCCTGATGGAAGTTGTCAAAATTCTTTATAAGTTTTATGATCCCTCTTCACATGGTGGGTTGCCCTGAGTTTATAGCCAATACATCTTTTTTACAGTTAGAAATAAGCAACTACTTACAAAAAGATTGTAATTGACGGGGTTAGGACAAACCTTATTCGACTTAGTGCAATCACATTAAATGTGCGCTTACCATTATTCTCTTGGTTTCCAAATCGTTTCTTCTTACCCATCTTGGAACTATTGTTATTCTTCTAACGCCTGAAGCACAAAGCTTTTACCTTAGACGATTCAGCAACAAATGCTTCCTCAAAGGATTTAGTAGCTTCAAGACACTCCTCAAGTTCCAAGTGAGTATAAATATCATCAAAAGTTTTAATATTTTTCATTATTTGTCATTTGAATTTTCATGGTCATTTATCATGTCGGTCGTCTCATTTAAATGTTGACGCATGGGCACATTCCTACAATTTTTGAAAGTATCAAATTTGATCACGAGTTTTCCTAAGTTTGGTAGCAAAAGTGCTTTCAAACTTACTCTTCAAGGCAAGCTACGAAACATTAACCATAGAGTAACATTTGCAATGACACATAATGCCTTCTCCATAATACTCAATAGTGTATTCCAAGCTTCGTATGCCTCCATATCTTGATGGTTTTGCATGGAGTTGTCATTTGATGCTCCATTCATTGTATTTTTTAATAGTTCAATTACCTCTTGGTCTATAAGGATGAAAACAATTTTTTGGTTCCAACTTTCATAATTGTCACCATTATATTTTCTCCTTTATTGAGGTCAGCAATTATTTCCTTGATTGTCATAAGTAAGTTTCATTAAGATAAGATGCACACCATGAAAATTACATATTAACATGAGTAAGTATTCTATACAAGATAACATAAACAGATAAACTAAAACAAGCATAAAATATGAAATTAAAAATTAAGCATAACTTAGATTTACCATTATTTATTTTTCTTCCTAATAAAGTATCTTAAAAGTTATTATGGATTATATAACAACAATAATGATGATAAAAATAAAAATTATCACAAAAGAATACCCATTGTCTTTAAATAATTTAACTAGTAGTTGTATATAACTACGGAAATGGAATATTCACATACAACAAAAGTCACATCTACTAATTTGGAAATATGCAAGGCCTTAATAGTAAGAACAAATATTGTTGTATAGAAATAACATTTCTTAGTATGAATAATGCCCCTTATGGCATTCACGTCCCATCTAACACTATTCAGATTTCTGAAAAATAATTGCGTCCCTTTCATCATTTCATTCTGGTTGTTTGAATTGGTAATAATCACCAAATACCCCCCAAATGGAATCATCTCTTACGATGTTTTTTATGTAATCGAGGGTGAAAGTGATAAATGACATGAATTCCTCCGATTTCAGTTATTAATGCCTGACACTCTAGTGAAGAAGAAAGTGTCACATATCCGTCAAGACATTTGACACCAAAAAATTGTTTTCATCCTTAAAGACAAAGAGGCTATTTATGTATTGAACAATACCATTAATGAACCACCAAATGGTAACTTGACGCAAAACCGTCAAGATATAGAGGCATATGAAGCGAGAATGAAAAAAATATTATTGTTTGGACTACACAATTGAGTAGTACGGATAATGAAACTATCAATTCAAACATTGTTGTATAACTCTATGTGGGTTGCCTTGAAGAATAAGTTTGAAGACACTTCTTGTAAAACCCTGGAAAAAAAAAATAATTAGGGTTTTATAAATCTTAAGAACGAACTATAAAAAATATTTAACTAAATTGAATTTTAAAAATCAATATTGACCTTTATCATATCGGTACAATGATATTTATAAATAGTTTTAAATAAAATTTTTTTATTGAATTTTGGGATTGAGAGTTGTGAGTGTGATTTAACATTCATTCACATTAAGTCAATAATAAATTTTTGACTTTTCATTATCAAACTAATTGTTGGTATTTAATATAATTATTTGTGATTACATTCTTTTCTATAAAATTTAATGTAGTACCTTTTAACTTCCACACATATTAATAAAATTTAATGTAGTGACTTCTTAAATTCTACACATACTCTTCTATGTAAAAGAGAGTTCTATTAATGTTAAATGAAACATCCTCTGGATAGTTTATGAGTATATTTAACTCACAAAGGGAAGACTTAGGATCGTGTGGATATTATAAATAATTTGAATTGGCTTGTGTCAATACAAATTTGAATCTTTTCTATTTGAATCTTAAGTTGCAATTATTCAAACTCATCATGGATCATTCTCGCTCACCCTATTCTTACTTTAAAATGTAGGATTCGAGATTGACTCACTATGTTGTACCATGAATTCGACTTGGAGTTCACTTCAGCTGACTCATTCAATAATTCAATGTCATAATGATAAAGTTGTATTAAATTAGTGTAGATTACTCTTTTGAAACATGAAATTTATAAATATATTGATTTACATTACCTTATATATTGATTCAACCAAACTAAAAGAAAATATATATTTTAATAACTTTTAATATTTGACTGGTGGATTAAATAATAAAATCAGTTAGTTTGGAGTTATCTATAAGTTTAACTCAAAAAGGCACGTAGTTAATAAGATTGGTACTAATTCAACCTAACACTCAAGCAAAGATGTAAAACAGAATTTTCATCTGTTTTAGTAACAAAGAACTTAAAGAATATTTACTAACAACTATGGATATGGGATTTAAAGTCTGAAATAAAATTAGCATTATAGTGTATTCTAAACCTATTTTTTGTTTTTATTTTATCTACATCGATTAGCCATTAGATAATTTAAGAATATTATTTTGCCTTATGCGAATGTAGATTTTAGATACACTCATTATTTAGGAGCATCGAACTAAATCAATGTACGTGAATAATTGATGTAGTTATTACTTATTACGTACTTCTACTATTTTGTAGCTTCTAACTGAATCTTGTACATGAATTTTGGATGTTAGTGATTCAATATTTGAGAGTATTGAAGTCTTATCTGTTGTCCCCATATAGAGCTAACAAGTACAAGTACAAATATAATTACAATTACAAGTACAAGTATAAGTATGATAAATAGGAGTAAAAAAAATAATTAGAAGGTTTTCTCCCGAGGCTTCTTGAGACTTTGTGATTTATGCCATGAATTTTAATTCATCTCCATCCATGAAAAGTGTTCTACACATTGAATTTACTTTTCACCTTATAAATACATAAAGTGAAGAATGGTTAAAAAAGAAGGATGCAAATCATGATGCTGTGAATGAAATGGTGGAATCAAATTCTAATAGCAGAGAAGAAGCTACAAATTTCATAAATTATTGGAGGCACCTATTTATTCATGCATCTGAGATGCATTGTGACATTTCGTTGTTATTTTAAGAAATATCACAAAAGTTTTTGAAATAGGGTCTGTTATCATAAAATTACAAAAATGAGGCTTTTCCTCATAAGTGGTTGGTGGCTTTACCAGTAAAGGGGATTTCGTCTCACCCAACACACGTACACTTTAAAATAAGAGTAGTGTCTTCTAAAAGCCAACTTTTTGCAATATTGGTGGCTTTCTCAGGCATCCAGAGTTGTACTTTATAATACTCACACGGTGATATCGGGAGCATGGTCTTCACTTTACATTTTAGAAATTTAAAGGGTATTTTTTTAAAAACAAAGATCTATACTGCAACTTTTCCACCACAGGCCCTCGATCCAGGGTGTTGTTAAATAAATACATATTATTGAATAATTTTAAATATTTTTTGTCAGATTAATATCATTTAGAATGTTAAAACTTGAGCCTTTTGGCTTTTGATATTCAATCTAATAATTCTTCTTGAAAGGGAGTCTCTTATTTTGTTTTTTGTTTAATATTTCTTTTTAATTACATAAGCTATTGTAAGAATATAGTAATCTGGGTCTGGGAAGAAAAAAAAGGAGGTAATAATCTACCAGTACGCATCAATATATATATATATATATATATATATATATATATAAAAGTATTAGCATCATCTAAAATGTTATCTTGCTGCAGCGCTACAAAAATGGGCCTTTTTGAAGAAATGGCTAATGACCAGAACAAGTTATATGAGGTGCCCCTCTCTTTCCTCCAACTTGTCCATGGTGAGAAACTTACAAAAAGGTAGGTCCTATCATTGATTTAAAATAAACTTTTTTTGTGTGTTTTTAATAATTTATGAATGTGGATGATAATTTTGTTTTCCATCTCTTTTTCTTGTTTGTTATAATAATTAAAAAAAGTCGAAGTCTCATATTTTTATATAAAAAATTATCAAGAATGTTAGTTTATATGACAGAAATAACCATCTTTCAAAATAATTTTCACCGGTCGCTACATCCATCATTTTTTTCATTTATTGGAAAAGAGAACATTATAATTAAATAGTGGGAAGATGCATTGTTTACAGTTCTATGGTAGTTTATAGAAGTTACATAATGCAATGGTATTTTCCCCTTGATATCTTAAATACCCACTTACTTTGAATTGGGCTTAGTTAAAGTTTAGTTTATTTGAAATAAAAAACTTAAACCAAATTATTTTTAAAACAATTTTTTATAACAAACAAGGTGTGGCCTAGTTTTGGCCAAGGCCAAGGCCACCCAGGACTTAGGCCGCTGAAAACCGCTTTTTTCTTTACAAAAAGGTGTGGCCATGGTGGCGCCTAGAGGTCGGAATGTTTTTTAATTTGTTCCGAGGAAGGTCTGGATGGAGTTTTAATTTGTTTCATTATCAAGTTTGATTTTTCAATGTAACATTACCAAAGATAATTCTATTAGTTATAATAAAAAAGCAAAGAAAAAATCTAAAATCGGTTAGAGATTCAAGAGATAAGCTCTTTGCAAGGAAGTAGCATAGGAAGTGGTGAGTACCATTAGTTTGCACTTAAAGATGGGTATTATAGATGGTACTAGAGTTAACTTAAGATCCTTTGTATAACCGTTGGACTATATCTCGATTAGGGAGCTAGTTATGGGTTAAATATAAACTAGAGAGTTACCTACGGGCTTAAAAAAGAATTTTGAGGATGAAATTTCTTAAAGGTAGGTAAATTATAATAACTAAAAAATTTAATCTCACATCCATTATTTATTTAGATAAGATCTAATATATTAGAGGGGATGTGAAAAAATATTTTTAATTTTATTAATTACTTTTAAAGTAAAGACTTAAGCCTATTAAATCATATTTAGGCAGAATGTTAAATGACCTCTCGGGGTAAAATCCTATATATATATGTGGGAATATGCGTATAAATCTTCACTTTGGTAAATTAATTCAGGTTTATATATATATATATATATATATATATATATATATATATATCTCTCTCTCTCTCTCTCTCTCTCTCTACGCCAAGGGGGAGGAGAGGTGTGGAGGAGGACGGAGCGTAGAGTTTTTTTTATAATTATTTTAAAATAGATAGATCAGAGCCACTTTATAATCAGACGACCCATATTAGATTGTGGTGTAGAAAATTTTTTTGCCTCTTGCTCGTTAACCCATACACACACACACACACACACTCTCTCTCACACTCTCTCTCTATATATATATAATCTGGCCATTCATTTAAATCATATGGTCGTAATTTTTTTTATATAAATAAAAATACTTTCATCATCCAACAATCGTTGTAATCTAACAGTTGATATTAAAGTTAGCTTATATAAGAGTATTAACTAATGATGATACTAATTATCTCTTAATTTATATATGATATATGGTCATTCAAATAATTAATGGTTGGTGGTGGTACTTAATTTCTTTATTGTTATTATTTTTCTCAGTGCTTTTTATTTGGAGGATGAGTCTACCACTTTGGATGAAGCAGAGTTGGCAATGCTTGAGCTGTACTGTGAAAGATCCCAAATAAAAGACGGGCAGAGGGTTCTTGATCTTGGTTGTGGTTTTGGAGCTTTAACTTTGTATATTGCACAAAAGTATAAACATTGTCAGGTCACTGCTCTTACCAACTCCAAAATACAAAAGGATTTCATCTTGGAAAGGTGCAGGTAATTAAACTCATAATTTTTTATAAAACAAATAATTTACTTCATAACTTCAATTCCAAGTGAGCTTGAATCAGCTTGTTAGGGCTCCATTCAGTTTCTGCTAGAGCTTGGCTTACTTCATTTAGATGACAAGGGGAGTGTTTGCCAAGCGGAGTTGACTTGATTGAGTATTACTTGAAGTGCTTTTTTATTACAAATATTACAAAATATTACGTATATTATTATTCACATAAAGTCCTGCAAAAGTAGTAGGCTGAAATATAGATTAAAAATCGAGACCTGAACTCAACTTGACAGACTAGATAATAGAGACTTGATACAAACCAACTCGGATTCATTTATAATAATTTTTAAATGTGGAAAGATAAAACATTTTATAAAATGAGTATTGTTTCTATGTTCAAGGTTTGAAATTTAAACTTGTACCATTTTAATATGTTAATTTAGTTAAATTATTGGAAAATAGTTACGTTTTAATAATTTTATCAATTAAGTACTTAGTGTGGCAATCATGAAATGTTATAACTACGAAATCACTTAACTCATAAAACACAGAATTCAAATCAGCATACAGATGTTTTTTTTGGTCAAAAGAAAGATTTAAAAATAGAAATTAAACTGGTAAAGACAGGTTCTGGGCAGCAAAAGTTGATTTAATTTGTTTTACTGCACGCGCAAACCATACATATAATTTTGAGAACTTATACACATATAAGCTCGATTGTCAACAAAAAATACCTCAACTCTATTTGTATTAATTTTTCATGTTATATTTTTATTCCATGCGTTAATAACTTCAATATGTACTGATCCTCAATTGTATGTTTTTTAATTTTTAGGCAATATAAACTGTCCAATGTTGAGATACTTGTGGAAGACATAACAACATTTGAAACAAAATGCACCTTTGATCGTGTACTAGCTATTGGATTAATTGAGGTTAGCTTGTTTAGTTATGAATTTCGATAAGTAGTTATGTAGTTCTTAAAGATGATTAATAAAGCTATTTCATGTTTATAGCATATGAAGAATTATAATTTGCTCCTTCAAAAGATATCACAATGGATGTCAAAAGATGGACTGCTATTCATAAACCATGTTTATCATAAAACATTTGCATATCAATATGAGGTAAGTAATACCATAGATTGCTTCATAATTTTTTAATATTATGATTTTTTAGTTCATAAGATCAAACCATAATTAAGTGAATTACTTTCTACATATATTTTATTTAAAACACGTAAAAATGCAGCCGGTCAATGACGATGATTGGTTGACAAATTACGCTTTCTCTAAGTAGGCTATGCTTATTCCATCAGCATCATTCCTTTTATACTTCCAAGTGAGTAGAAATGCTTTAGAAAATTATTTATTCAAATGTGTTAGAAAAATGATCATATACCATGTTTAACCTAATCTTCTAACAATTTTAATAGAAATTTTTGTGGTTAATAAAAATTGCTAAAAAGTTCTCATAAGAAAACTGATGATCAATTTCTATTTTAATATTTGAATGAAGATTTACTTTGTCCATATATCAGTTTATAATGCTAGTTACTTAGATATCATCTTTCATTGTTTTAAAATAGCACCACAAGTTCAGAAAGGCCGAGAGTGGTCATCCAACAATATGTTATTTTTTAAAAACTCGAGAACATGGCAATGCTATGATCTTGACTCCAAGCCATTTATACTATTTTTTGAATTAAATATATAAGGTGTTATATGAAAAAACATATATTATTCTTTTGACACTTGAAATTGATAAATAAATGATATATATATTATAAAAATCTTAATTTAGCTAAACTAAAAGAAATAGGATATATTCTAATAATCTTTATTACTCAATGATAGAATATATTATTGGAGAGTCATCTACAGAGTTTGCTTTAGAGAATTTTTGGAATTTATGTTTTAAAGCTGTGCGCTATTGTTGTCTTTACTCTATTACCAATGCTTGTGGGTGATTTGTCTTATGTGATGCAGGATGATATATATGTTGTTGGTCATTGGACGATTAGTGGAAGACATTTATCTCGAACCAAGTAAAATCTTCAAAATCATGAATTTAAAATTTCATGGTAACATTGAAAAATTAATCAGATTGTTGTAATGATAATGTAATGTATAGTGTTAGCTGGACCACCTAGATACTCATTAATGAATCAATTGGAACAACTTTTAAACAATTTAAGTCAATTGAAACATAAACCAATCAATCAATCACACCTCTTAGTTATACATACAAATCTTGGATTTCTTAAAAACCCTTTTAAATTTATTATGAAAGCAACATAGCCCTAAATTGAAGATTGATAAAGCTTTTATAAAAATCTATAATCACTTATTTGGTCTGGGTTTTTTTCACTTTACTCCTATAAGTGAAAGTTTAAAATAGTATTTGATTTTTCAGGTTGCTTTGGAAAAGAAAAAGTGTTTGATTTATACTTTGTGCCAATCTTCATTTCTTTACGTATCTATGATGATTAATTAATATAATTTAACCTATAAGTGCAGTGAAAAATGGTTGAAGAGGATAGATGCAAATCATGATGTTTTAGGGGAAATTGTGGAGCCTGTTACTAATAGCAAAGAGGAAGCTGCAAAATTGATAAACTATTGGAGGCATTTATGCATCATAGCCTCTGAAATGTTTGGGTATGAAAATGGAGAAGGATGGATGAATTCTCTTGTGCTGGTCAAGAAAAGATCACGTACCTAGAGTGTATTTGCCACTCAACCCTTTCATATCAAAATGCTTTGTAGACTTGGTTCATAAAACTTCCAGATGTGCTTAATGCCATATGTTCTATGGCATACAGTTGCTTTCCCTTAATCCTTTGCTATACTTATTATTATAAATAAATATAATAACAGTGCTTCTGCCCATGTTTTTTTCATACGCTACAAAATTGAACTAAACCTATTCTTGATTAATATAATTTTTCTAATTTTTTCTAATTTAAGCTTCCACGCAACAAGAAGTTTCTAATTCTAGTTGAAGTCACGCAATCCTAACAATATCAACTTTGACTTCACGCCCAAGTCAATAACATAGCCCCCTTCTACAAAGTATCATATGCCTAGGCACTTGCCACACCCCCAACTAAATATCCTCACGCTTTATCGCTGAGCAGCGCTATCCGAGCCCAAGAGCTTGAACTTACCCGTATAAATTAGCTCTATTTGCTCCTATAGTTTGTTCCTCCGAGGACCTGTATATATAAACATGAACCACCTGTTCCACTAAATACGGAGCTTGAATCTCCAGCTCCACCCCAACCATGCTCTCTTTCATTTTGTATATATTTCCAACCTTCCAACCTTTGATTATAATAATACCTCTCACCTCATTTACAACTCCACTTCTTGTGTATCACCTCATTGTTCAGTCCAACGACGGATCGAAGTGAGATATTATAATTCAGAAAGCTATTCGTTATACTATTACATGTAAACATTGCAAAAACGGATCTTAACCCTCAAAAAGGCTTAAGACAGATATTTTATAGGATTTTCGTATAATGGATGCTGAATCATACTAACATAAGAAGATCTTAACTCTAAGGGAGCTCCTAGCATGAATACTCCGAGTTACGAGAGAGGCAGTACCTCCCTGATAACTAAGAGGGTGACTTTAGATAGTGCAGATGATCACTTCAAACTATATGAAAGTAACACCACCAATATAGCTAAGAGGTTCACTTTAAAATGATGTGTTCTTATATCTAGCTACAACCATCAAGTTAGATGACTTATTATTATATGATGATAAATTTAACTGGCACAATAGAGGGGTTGCGGTTACCTATTCTATATACCCACAAATTTAACATACATAAACAAAACATCATCGAGTGTCATGACATCATACCTTTGCACCCTGTCTTCATGTGGGTTCTTCATACGATATGAACCATAAGCTCCTTTGATCCACATTACTCTAACACACACAGCTACAACTAAATAAGTTTTCTCTACCTTTCAAGACTTACACACCTTAGTGTTGATCGTTAAAGTGCCCCAAAATTAAGACCCTACACAATGATAATGATAAAAATAAAGTAATATTAATGTACACACCATTACACTTGACATATCCACATGCATCATAATAAGTTTAGGGCACCAACACAAATCATAATACAACATTTGGTCTCAAAATTTCCAATAATATATGAATCCCAAGTACGTAAATCATACAAAAACATGGTCCCTAATACATAACACAATAACAAGACACTATATCATCTCCTGCCATGAGCTTCTCGATCTGTCCACCTACACCGTCCATTGATGTGATTACTCACCTACATGGATATAAGAGATAAAACCCAAATGAACCTCGAATAGCACCAGCATGCAATATGAGGGAATGCCTCAACACATGCGCATACACACAAGGCACTTAATTAAGTGAATTACTTGCTTAATTTTACGATAAACCTCATTATGTAACTAAATAAGGGTTTGGGGTTTCATGTATACTTAGTGAAAGTCTCATACTTATGGGTTTTATTGAATGAACTTAATCGAACGATTTTTTCGAATAGGCTAAATGGTGTCTAAATAGGTTGAAATTTAGATCAATGAGCCCTCTCACTCTAAGGATGTGGAACAAAAATTACTAAGTGTTGGCCCATTTGTCAACAATGGAAACAAGACCGGGCTTAAGTGCTGAGAATAGTGCTCCTAGGCTACACACCGATCTTCCTAAGTATCTTTTATGGGCTTGGAGAATCCAAATAGGCCTAGATAAAATTTGAGAGTTACTCAACACCATGAGAATGCATCCTCTAAAATTACAATTCCAAAATCTAAGGATTTGTGTTTGAGTGGACTCTAGAATGGAAGGCATTAGCGAGGTCATTTCAGGGGTTGGCTGAACCTAATGGGCTTTAGAAAATCATAATGCATGATCTACTAGACCAATGCCTCTCAAATTTTTTAGGAGGTGAAATTTTATACAATTTTACCACCAAATAGCTTGGGTAAGCGACTATGTAACAAAAGCTAGGGAACTAGGATTTCACCCTGTATTCCTCTACACTTCAGAAAATGTGACTAACTAACCACCTAATAATTTTTAATTGTTACCAAAACTTACAAGTTTTTGGTAGACAATTAGTAAGTCAAATCATAATTTTTATAGATTTTATTAATGACTTTTAATTAGCTCACTAATGAGCACAATCTTATAGCATGACATAACACATTAACAACACAACGTACACATAATGCACTGAGTTCTGTTCAAGCCCTTAATGAAGTTTTCATGATATATTTTTACTTGAGGAAGCCAAAATACAGAGTTAAAAAAATATTGACATCAAAACCACCTAAATCAGATGCAAAAATTGGAGAAAGGGTCGGCCAGGTCACGGTGACCATAAAAGTTGCCACCTTTTGCCAAGTTTGACACCCCTACATGATCACACATGCTCTAATCGATGCAATGATATACATGAAACTTGTAGATCTATCATTGCTGAATACAACAAGACCAACATCATGCAAAATTATCATCTACAACGTGAGATATGATGTTTACACTAAAATAGTGCATGTCAATGAAAATTGATCATTCAAAAATGAATAACTATTTTTATAGATAAGAAAATGAAATGATTCTAAATTCTACTAACTCCTAACACATAGATGTACATGGTCAAAATGGACAAAAATTATAAACAAGCATGCATACACACAAAAAGAAGCATAAAACAATGCAAAGATGTAGAAAGGAGAGAGCTTGACCTCAAGGGGACCCAAGGGGAGGTCTCTTGGGGCTTCATACTCAAGGCCTACGACCCTAATACCCCAAGACCTATGACCTTAGGGGGTTAGGACTGGCTTGGAGAGGCCTTGGAGAAGCTGGAAAGAGCTGGAGAAGAAGAGGGAAGGCGAGGGAGGAAGGGACGGTCAGATGGAATGGAGCAAAAGGGTGGAAAATGAGAGGAAGGGGGGAATTTATAGAAGGGGAAATAGGGCGGATGCTAAGGCACCAGCCCAACATAAGGGCATTGGCCTCTGAATGCTTGACCATGAAAAGCCATAAAAACAAGCACACGTGCTACAAATCCGAACCACATGCAAAATTTGGACAGAAGGGCACTGTCTGGACACCTACTCTGTCTTAAACCTAACTAGACTTAACTTGAATAAAAACAAAAAAAAGAGCCAAGATGA
>JAURVB010010697.1:0-22390 GCA_033002965.1 Piper betle
GTGATTACTGGGGTGGAGTTAATTGGGTAAGCAAATCAGAGGACGAAACTAGAGTAAACAAGATTGAAGAGATCTACACCGGCACTATATCATATTGATTGACGTTGTAAATTCTCAAATGGGTATCCAATTCAACAACAATATATTAAACTAGCATATCAATTCACCTTGTCGTAAGCCTTGTTAGATTACTTGTACTCGTAATAGGGTTCGAGAAGGAACTACTATAAAATTCTTACCATGTTGTGAATGATAAATATACGCACACAATAATGTCACATAAATAGTAGATAAATACAAACAAGTCTAGGTGAAATTTCATCTTTATTTCAATGCATACATTAACATTTAGATATAGTTTAAAAACTCTGGGATTCAGACTCAATATGTCATGAAGTGGATTGAACTTGGAGTTGACTCCAAGCGATTTTGAAATCATTTATATTACTTTTAAAATTAGGAAAAACATATTTATGAGATTAGCATAAATATGCTGATTTTTTGGCGACACTTGAAATTAATATATACATGATTTATATTAGGGTGATGACAACAGGGTCGAATACATCTACCATTACCATTTGTCATTACCACGCTCATTGATATTGCTTCTTGACAGTATGTTGTTATCAACTTCTGACCACTGATAAATGGTTAATATTAATATTTGTATTTGTATAGATTAATAACACTAAACTTTCATTACCAAAAATAAAAATTCACCTTCAAGAAAGCAGTAAATCAGTAAAATAGAGGCTTCTACTATTACAATTTCAAAATGAAATCGGTATAGCTAAACTTGTCATTTTTTACAATTTTTTTAAACGATAAAAAAATTAGTTGGCCAATTTATTTTAATTTAATTCGATGGTAGGTAAATCGGTAAACAGGCTGAGAAGTTGCATCCCTGATTTACATTACCTTAAAATATTGATTTACATATATTATGAAAAGAAAATAATATGATTAAATAATTTTTATTATTAGACTCAATGAAGGAGCCAATCATGGAGTATGATTTGGAAAGCTATAGAGTAGTATTGCCTCCTATGAGGTTTATGAAGTCAAAGGTTTTTGAAACTATCCATCTAGATGGCAGACTATAAGAAAATAGGGGATCAACGAGGACAAAATCCGTCATTGAAGTGTAGAAATTGTGAAAGTAGTTTCTGTGACAAATTTAGAGTTTGAGAGACAAATTAATCATCGGAACCGCCTTGGCTTATTTTAGTCATGATCATGGTGTATACGTACAGGGTAGGTAGATTATGATAATTAGCTAGTTACATAACATGCAGGGCTCCGATGCCTAAGATGTCATGTTGGAGCTCCCTGAGCACCGTCCCGCGAGGAATGGATGGAGCCATGACAGCATCCGGAGCGGAGATGTGACCGAGGCCGAGAAGGTGCCCCATCTCATGCAAACACACAGACTCCAAGTCCATCTCCTCTCCCCCGGCAGCGTCGAACACCTCTCATCCCACATCCAGATGCATCCTTCCATCCGTCGGAGCAAATGCATGGGCGACCACTCCAGACGGCCCGTAGAACGATCTCCCGTCCCCATGGTCACCCCTATAGAACCCGATCGTGATATCCAATGCCCCGTCGCTCACCTCCTCGAACGTGAACTGGCTCACCACCGTCCACTTCCCGAATGCCTGCTGCGCCGCATCTCGCAGCATGCTGCTGCCGGGTTCGTCGGAAACGAAGGCGAAGGTGAGGTGGGTTTGAGTGAGTGGCCACCCGGGCATGTCTGGGTCGCAAAGCTGGGCGTTTGTAAAATCCCAAGCATGGGCTGCACTGTCTCGGCGCCGAGCACCCCGGTGAGCTCGAGGTGTTGATTATCCTTGTACACCTTCAAGGCCATATCTAGCCACTGGTCGAAGGTGTCGGCGGCCATAGGAGATATCCAAGTAGTCGAAGTGGTGCAGGCACTACTTCACTTGCCGGATTCCGTTGGCGGCGTCACCTTTCCGCAATCTTACCACGCCGGCGAAGAGCTTATCGGCCGCTATTTCTCTAGAGCTGTACCTGGCCAGGGTAGCATGCTGCGCCAACATTAATGCGATCAGGGTAGCTATCATACTAAAATTATGTTTGATAGAAGTGGATTGCCCGCTGCCACGTTGGGCCAAGAACTATGTGCCGAGTATTTCAATGATTGAATACTTTATGATGAAGAAGCATGCAATGGTTCTTTTATATATATATATATATGTGGATCTTGGCTATGATGCACTATTCAAGCCGTTGGATTTAATCCAATGGCGGGATGAAAAAATTGGGTGGCGTCGCCGTCGCCTCCGGCCGACGTCGTCGCCGCCGCCACTGGCGACTCGTCACCGCCCGGCCACGCGCACCCGCCCGCCCGTCGCCACCCCGGCCGACGGGCGGCACGTAACCCCCCTCGCTGCGACCCCTCCCCCCCTATCACCGGCGGTGACGGGGCGGCGGATCTAGCCGCCCGCCTTCCCTGCGGCCCGCCGCCCGCCGCCGGGCGACACCACCCCTACCCCGTCGGGCCGCCGTCCCATTGCCGCGCCCCTCCCGAAGCCGGGGTCGGCTCGCCCCGCCCCACCCCACCCTCGGCAACGGGCGCCCAGCCATGCCCTCCCACCCCGTCCCCCGCCCGCCACCCGCCGTGCGCGCCCCCCCACCGCCCCCTCGGCCCCCGCCCGCCACCCCGCCGCGCCGTCCCCCGCGCGGCGCCCGCGGCCATTGCCGTGGCCGGACACCTCTTCCCCGCCCCTCCGCCGTCACCTCGCCGTTGCGCGCGCGCCGGCGGCCCCCCTCTCATTTTTTGATCTTCGCCGTTGGATGCTAATCCAACGGCCAAGATCAAACCGCAGCACAGGCAAGCCGCCTGTGCTGCAATACAGGAAACTTATTTCCTATATATATGTATAGAGGCTGTAAAAAGGCATAATGCATAGAGTCCGCCAATTTAAATGGGCTAGGTCGTTTTGCGCTTCAAAAATTACGGGGGTTATTGAGAGAGAAGGAATGTTATCCTATGGGGAAAGTAAATGGAGAGAAATACATTTTTGAGTTATTAAAACTTTGAATCGTAAAGAGAATCTTATTCTTTTGTTTAGCATACGATTCCGCCATCTCATCTCAATCCCGTTTAAAACAGAAGAAAGATACTCTCATCCACAAGGGGTGAGAATAAAAATCTTGTCCAAGTTGAGGCCGTCGCTGCTCTCTTCATTCCCTCCCTATCCCCAACGTCACCAAAATTGCCCCCAGGTCCCCATCTTTACCCCAGTCGCCATCACCATCGCTGCCTATTTCCGTCTTCACCTCATAGAGACCTCCTTCTCCAATATCGCGGAGCTTTGCTCCGACGGCTACCCATCTCCACCGTTACCCCGACCAATGCTGTTGGGTTTGCTTGGCCATTTTTGCACTGTCGATATGTTCTCCTTCCCTGGTCACGAGTCTACCTTCCCTTCAAATCATTTTTTTAATTGAAAACATGCACCTTTTCATCCGCAGCTTATTATTCTATGAATTCGTGGTTCTTATCACTAGAGTTATTTTTAAGCGGTTTAAATTTTTGAGCTCTTGTTAGGCTTACGTGAAAATGATTACGAAAAGAGCTCCTGAGATTGATAGATGTTGATCAAATAATGAATATCATCCTTAAATCAACGATATGATACATTCATAGATTGTTCATGTTCATGGGAGAAACTATATGATGTATTTCTAATTCAATAATTCTTGAAAGGAATGGATCTGTCAATGTTTGAAATAGCTCCGGTCTCGCTTGGAATCCTATAATTGATTGTTGGAAATTTATAAACTATATTTCATGCTATTTTCACAAAATTTTTCGATTGGCTTCTACAACATGTTACAATTGGTATTAGACAGTCTAGAAATGCGTTGCTGCATCGGAGGTAGCTGTTGAGTTTTGGTTACTTGCCCAGATTTTCTTAAATGATCAAAATAATCTACGAGCAATTACTTGGTAATTTGCAGGGTGTTTCTAAAGTAGCACTCATGAATGCAAGATTCTTTATCTTTTTTTAATACATGCTGCAGCCATAAACAAATTCAATGTCCACAAGCCTATCAAAGTGGTTAGTACAAACAAGAACAAGATCGGATCAATATCCAAGATCTTAATCTCCTCACCTCAGCAAATCCGACTATTTCTTTTGACAATCGGGGCTCTGTGGTCTCATGATGCAGCATTTCTTATCCATGGTGAATAGCTATTAAGGTGTTGGGCCATTAGCCATTTCTGTAGCACATCATCGGAGCAAAACTCAAGGTGGATATGTGGATGAAATAAAACAAATTGGGTATATTGAGAACGAGATAGGATCTTAAAATACAGATTCTTTTGCAGGATGAGATATATGGTTACTATTTGTCACAAGAAGCAGCTGGGGTTGGCAAGGCCAACGAACTTGAACAATAGAGTGTCAATTACAACGTGACAATCTGTTTGACATGAAATTCTTGTTTTCACCATGTGAAGTGTAGTGACTGTGATACTTGACTCCTACTGGTAAGAGAAGCAAATGAGGGGTGGTAGGATAGAAGCAAAAGAAAATATTAGAAGATTTAAGTAGTTAGGTATGTATGCAGTTTGGCTTCTAAATTTGTTCTTAGTTTCCATTCTTCTCCTTAGTAGGAAAATAGTTAGGGTTATTCTTGTCAACCTTCTTTGAGTTTAAACTGCAAATACTTGGGTTTCTCTTTGCTATGCAAAATCTTTTGTAACTTAAGAGACATTTTTGCTACTTTTGAAATTAATTTTTATTTCAGGGCAATTTTTATTTTATCTGTATAAAATAGTTGTTAATTTTTATTAAGAAGGCTTTGTCCATTAACTGCCCAACTATTAATAAAATAGACGTTAGGTATGACATAACAGTCAATAAATTGTAATCCTCAAGGTTGCATAAATAAACTATAAATATATTTTGCTGATAATTATTTTAGTAGATTCTTTTTAAAATTTCCTTGTTTAGTAAATTTTTTAAAAGTGATTTACTACTTACATTACTTAATTCTCACCTATCTCAATAATAGATGAATTAATTTCATTTATAAATTCTTACCAAACCTCTAGAGAAAGTATTTTCAATAACATAAGAAAATAATTCATTTGAGATTCACTACTTGATTCTCACCTATCTCAAAAATAGATGAATCAAATTCATTTACAAATTCTCACCAATCCTCTAAAGAAAGTATTTTTATACTTTTCCTTGGTAGAATATACATTTTCTGTGAGAATCTAATTCTTTAATCTTAATGATCCTCCCTAAATGAGTCACTCTCTTAAAATTGGTCAGTGAATCAGCCGATTTGGAGATTTTAGCCCATTCATAATCGAATTGAATCATTAAGAATGAGACTGAATCGGTAGTGATCCTATAAAGACTAAAATGTCCTCAAAATTTCAATGACTATTGACCACCCTTGTAATGCACGGGGTGAATGAAAGTTTAAACCTAAACAACAACCTTTTCTTCACATTTCCACCTCAATCACCAATCCTAATTGGCCCCAACAATGCAGCCAGCCAGTGTTTGCCCTGGCCAACCTTCCAGCAACTACCGTCAACATGCCGTACAGCAATTGTCATAGGCCCGCAAAATCTCCAACCAAAATCCTCTTGATAGAACTCTCTCTTTTTTTTTTTTGTTGTCGCCAAAACCTACTGCTATCGTAAAGGACATGGAGAAGGCATGCTTCCCGATGACATGCCATGTCTGCAAAGAAACCAAATTAAGTTTGAGATGAGCATCGTCAATATCGACCAGGCTGCCTTGTTTTGTAGCCGCCCTCGGCCAACTCCTGCCCCCAAAGCCGCTATCTAGAATCAGCAGTCCTTTTTGTTTACTGTAAGTCCTGTTTTTTTATTTTAATTAAATGGCAGTTTCTTGTAATGTCCTGATTCTTGATGTGATTTGAATGTTTCTTTGGTATGATTGTAAATTATTGTACTAATTAATCGCTTATGTTTGTTTCTGTTTTCTTATGAATAACATGTAATTTTAAGTTGTGAAAGTCTGTTTATGCCTCAATTTTTTTATACAAATGTAGCGAGTTATTGTGTTGGCGTTTTGATGGTTTATTTGTATCCAAGTAACTATTTAATACTGTCTATTTGTATAATGTACATATAATTTTTATTGGTTGCACAGATTTAGACTGATCTATAGCGAGATTCTGATTTTTGTAACACATATGAATCCAAATCCATTTATATTACATCAACATCAAAAAATACAAACATTTAATTGATATTATAACTGCTCTGATCACATTGTATATATATATATACACTTGATTTGATAGAACTATATAATGTTGAGATATGCTCTTAATTATGGCAAGTCATATGCATGCATGTAATGGTAATAGAATTGACACTCTCAATATTAATGTAATCAGCCCATTCATTGCATATAAACAGGCCCAAGTGCTCCAGTTTACAGTATATATCAAAAAGTATCGAACACCAAAGAAAGTGAAAAACTTTATATGGCATAAATAAATGATCTTGGTTGGAAGAGAGAAGAGAAAGAAGTCTAAAGGATGTATCGAGCCTGACTTCAAGGTGTATCGGAACTTGAAGGGAATGTAGAAGATTCAAGTAAGATATATGAACTACATTTAAGAGGCGACCTTTGGAAATATTGTCCTACATTTGCAATCCATTTGGAGTTAGCTAGTTCGCTTATAAAAGAGAACCTATTGTAGGGTTTTTTATCAATTAAAAAATAAAGCACTACTAGTACATACTATTTTATTGTGATTATCATTTAGTAAAATTACCCAAGATGGCAGGCAAGCTGATACCTCTACTCCTCTCTAAAACAATTATGATGTTAGTCGTGATCATGACGTTGATGCAGGATACTACCCTTGCCATGCCAATCTCTAGAGAATTGATCGAGGGATGTCGGAAAGGTGACACCATTGACGGAATCCGACATGTGAAAGAGTATCTCCACCAGTTTGGCTACCTGGACAACTCCTTCGATCACAGTGACACCTTCGATCACCCACTAGAAACAGCCGTGAAGGTGTACCAGAATAACCACCACCTTGAGCCCACCGGTGTGCTTGATGCTGAGACGGTGCGGCTCATGGGCACACCCCGATGCGGGGTGCCCGATATCATTAACGGCACCAACTATATGGGTCGGCAACACTATCACGGAGGCGGTTTGTTGGACTTCGCCTTCTTGCCGGGGATGCCCAAGTGGCCACCCTCCAAGACCAGTCTCACGTATGCCTTTGTCTCCCTTGACTTGCGCAATGACAAGCTGAGTGGGGCGGTGCGGCGGGCTTTTGATACCTGGGCAGCAGTGACCAAGTTCTCCTTTGAGGAAGTGAATGGCGTGTCGGATATAAAGATCGGGTTCTATCGGCGCGAGCACGGGGACGGGGCGCCGTTCGATGGGCGGCATGGGGTACTCGCTCACGCCTTCCCTCCAACATTCGGGCTGTTCCATCTTGACGGGGATGAGTTGTGGTCGACGCAGCCAGGGCCAACTGAGATGGACCTGGAGTCAGTGTGTTTGCACGAGATCGGGCACCTCCTCGGCCTCGCACACACCTCGGTGCCCGGCGCTGTCATGGCTCCCACCATTAGATCCGGGGTTGTCGCCAGGGTTCTCCAACAAGACGACATTGACGGCATCAGAGCTCTTTATAACATCTAGCATTTCTTCGGGCCGTGCATGCCATGATCATGTGGTGTTTCTTTCTTTAATTATATCCATGTTATGTATGCCCTTCAATAAATATGAGCTCGTTTAGTTTTCTTTCACATAATGTGGTCCTCCCACTAATTATATATATAATTATTAATTAAATAAATGGTTTTGATGAAAGGGGTTAGGGCCCTATGATGCCAATTGTTCTATTTCTTTCATCACCGAAGACTGTTTGAGGCACTCCCTGAGTTTTGTTTGGAGGGAATGGTTGATGGAGTACTCAAATTTTTATTTCCGTACGCTGCTTACTTTATTAATAATACCGCTCTACACGACTAAATTTTAGAATTTTATGAAGGGTTTTCATTGGCTACTAATTAATTTTTTTGTGTGAAGAAATTAATAATCCTAATTATTTGAGTTAGTTTTTTATTACATGCAATAGAAAATTAATTATAATTTTCAATGTACTTATTAAAAATTAATAAGATTATCGATTTCATCCCTCATTATGAATGAGCAATTGTTATCACTACAATTAAAATAAATGATGACATTGTACATTGTTCCTTTGTTTTGCAGGCGGAATGTTCTAGGGTATGCAAGTTTAACTAGTTTTGTGTAACTTTCTTCAAGCCTTGGAGTCTTGGAATTAATGGTAACTCGGAACCCGTAACCATCTTACTTGTGGAGTACAATGAACAAAAAGGAATGTGTTGGAGTTTCTATAATTTGTTGTAATTGCAGGAGAAGCAACAAAGAGCAGGGCGTTAAATGTGAAATCTATGTTTAATGGATCATGAATGATTTGAAAATGTGGCATAAAGCTTTGGCAAATGTTTTTGTGAATGTTAAGTAATATTATAAAATGTTTCTGAAAGTGTTTTGCTATTGAAAGATAATTATAGGTTGTATAAAATTTTCTATTGTCTACACAGTGATTTTGTCTAATTTTTGACTCATGTAAGATGTCTTGTTTGCATTAGTCAAACCTTAAATGTCTTGCATGCATTGTGATGTTGTTCACAGATAAGACACCCTTGGGTTCTATCTTTTGACACCTAGTGGTTAGGTCTTTGTGTCCATTCTCCATTTTGACACCGGTAATGACCCGCCCATTTTGAGCCACGAGCTAAGTGTTACTATATTAAGCTAAGTGTCTCATAAATTAAATTTTCTATTAATTATCAAGACGTTAAAAAAACCATGACATAAAATATAATATAATAAATGTTCGGAATAATCTAAGCCCATGAATCGAACCAAAATGCCATTGTCATGCAAACAATTTCGAGAAAAGAATAGTCCAATAATAAAGTCTTCCAGTTGTCCTGACTCTACCCACCCTTTCATGCTCATACTTGTAGAGGCAATTCCGTGTTAGTGATGAAACCACTAAGTCGCATAATTAAATGAAATACGTCAATATAATCCCTATTATCATTCCTCGAGACTTTTAGTAGTTATGAGCCTATGCTGAGTTCCAATTATGCCGGGAGGGGTGGCCACCCCATTCAGCTACAATCCCATGCATGCACACACACATTACGTGGCCCACGACCTGTAGTTACCAATATTTGCTATTGACTCACCCTCTCAGTATCACAAGTGCATAATGAGTCGTCTTGTGCCACTGTGCCCTGTCACCCCTTTCGGCATGGGAGCAAGTATTTAATCTTTCAGGGGTGCTGCCCTGTGTCAGATTGAGTCAATTCATCAACCCCGATTGCCCTTGGCGCATGGTGGTCAAATACGAACTCAAGTCGACCAAGACTCCCATATAGTAATTTTTTAAGGGTGCGGCCCCGTGTTGGACTGAGTCAATTCCTTGACCCCAGTTGCACTCGGTGCATGGTAGTCGAATCTGGACTCATGGTGCCAAAAAGGAAAAATACAACATTTTAAATAATTATACGGACCTGGATAGTTTGTAAGTAAACCTGCAATTGTGACCAACGATCCTAATCTGAACGAGAATATAAAATTATACACAAGTACACTTTTATTCGAGTAGAAATGCATGCAACTAAATGACTTAAATATATCATTATTAGAATTCGACAACATAAAGCATACAACATTCAACAATCTTAAATATTAACTTATTCATGTGACATAATCATTTAAGTCATACTTTACATTTTAAATTAATTATCTAAATCATAATTCACACTTCACTAACGATAAAATAATTATTAAGTATTTAATTACTATTATTAGTATATTTTCTTTTGAGATGATAATTACTTAACCACGATCTTGATGATTTAGTTTACAATTTTAATCTTTAATCACTATTATTGTTAATAGCAATTTAATTAATTAAGTCATTCAATTAAATTATTTAAAATGAACTTTAGTTATTTTCATTATTCTATTTAGGTTCAACGCTTGTGATTTTTACACGATTATAATTTAATAACCCATTTTCTACATTACAAACCCATTATTAAAATAGTCACTTTATTTACGTAGTATTTAATTTTATATGGTAAAGGTGAAATCTTTATTTTGTTAATCACTTATAACCATCTGATTTAAAATTAATCGCTTGTAGTACGCCGATTAATTATCGACCATTTATCATTACTGTATTTTTATTACTTCTGTGATTTTGTACAATAATTAATTAGTTTAGCAACTTTAACCCATAACCCATTAGAATAATTATTTTTAAGATTTATTACCAGTTAGTATTATTTTTAACTCGAGTCGGTGTCAAGTCAAGCATTATTTATAGATTTTCCATCTTCTTCTTTCCCAATGTTCTTCTCTTCTCCTCACCTCATCTTTGGCACAAACCAGACCACGTCTTCTTTTTCAACCCAAAACCAAATCACGTCCTTCACTAACTGCTTCCCTTCCCTAGGAATCCAATTGGAAGCCTAAAGCTCGTGCATTACAGTAACTATCCAAGGCGAATCCAGTTCTTCACCAAGGCACGCAACGCCTGGCCAGTAGCACTCCTGGGAATACAAGGCGAACTCCGTCTGGCCAGGAGCACTGCCGGGAACGCTTCCCTTCTCCTTGCACGACAACCCAACATCAAGGCCAAGCACTGTGAGCATGCACAGTGTGAGCCTTGGCTGACTAACTGGTATGGATGTCTGGAACCCCCCACAACATTGTCCCTTATCCCCATCCCATGTAGAGAACTCATAATACACTAGAGACTGCAACTCAATTATCCTAATTTAAACAAATACATAGCATAGGGCGTTGATGAAGCAACAGCAAAACAAAACAACCATGAATTGATGAAACAACAGAACTTTACATGAATATCATGAATTGATGAAGCAACAGAATTTTTTACATGGTGATCATGAAATGCATGAAAACTAAGAGTAGGGAGGTAGGAAGGACACCCAAGCAAAAGGAAGAAGTTGGCTCTAGAAGAGGAGATGAAGATGAGAGTAGGTGGCTAGGGTGAGGAACGAGGAGAAATAGGTGGCTAGGGTGAGGATGACGCCCCTCATAAAAAGGAAATGAAAATGACGGCTAGGGTATGGGAAAACACCCCAACACTAGTATTTCATTTAACCGGGTAAAGAATATAATATAACAACAATATAATAATAATTATTATTTCTCCAACGCTCGATCTTTCCCCAATCGAGTCAAATATATATATATTCACAGTCTTTATAATCTCCCTTACTTAGAAATATTTCATCCCCGAAATATCATAACGGGCAACAGAACAATCATGATTAATTATTGTGAGATCCCTCAACTTAGTCCTACATCTAATACCTACTGGGATAAGATCCTATTTATAAGTGGGAATGAAATATAGATTTTTAACTTAGGTTAACCATTTTAAAGAAATGACTTAGGCCCATTACATTGTACTTTGGGCTGGGTCATTATAAATAGTATCAGAGCAACCTGGTTCCATGTTAGATGGTGGGTTGGACTACAAACGTTGGCTAAGGCTACCGATGGTGGGTTGGACTACAGATGTTGGCTAAGGCTGCCGGTCACGGGCTAGAGAAGGATGTGTGCTGGGGCTAGCAACGGAGGTTGTGTGTAGGAATTTCAAGGACAAAATTTCCTAAGATTGGTGGATTGTGAGATCTCTCAACTTAGTCTCACATCTAATACCTACTGGGATAAGATCTGTTTAGAAGTGGGAATGGACTATAGATCTTTAACTTGGGTTAACCATTTTAAAGAAATGACTTAGGCCCATTACGTTGCACTTTGGGCCGGGTCATTACAGGGCAACCTGAAATTTATCAGTTCGATTTGGTGTGCTCTACGGGGCAAATTGGGGTGTTACACACAGCAGCAAAAGCAAAGGACAGTTAGTGGAGTTAGACTGTATGTCATAGCTTAGCTAGATAGCATATGCACACTTTCCCTCATCAGACCCAAATCATTCCAAGCCCTGGGTCAGGAAGGTGGAGACTATCATGAGTACCTAGGTGCATGCCTCAGAGTGTCACAGACGCAACCCAGGTGCATGCCTGAGAGCCTTTGGCACATGCTTTGCATTTGGCAAGTTGGGGCACCATGTAGTCAAGTGTCCCAGGCAACCACGGAAGGAGTAATGCTAGTGTCAACCCCAACAACATCAGCACCAACAACATCAGCAGTAACAGTAGCCCTAACAATATTCAGCAATACCAATCAAAACAGCAGAGAGGACTACATGCGCCATCGCAATGACCACTTCTCCCCGGGCTGCCAGCCCAGCCTCAGAACAGCGGGGAGGGTGACAAACAACTGTGGATGCAACAGGGTGGTCAGCAGGGCTAGCAGGGTCAGGGAGGTAGATGGGCCCAACAGGACCAGATAGGGCCAGCAGAGATTGGTTGGTTTAGTTGACTATGGATGTTGGACAGGCACTGATGTAGGAGATTGGAGAGCCTGAGGGATAGATATTGGACGGCAGGCCAAAGCAGCAGGGTAGTATGTATGTGGTGACAATAGAGGAGACAAACATCATCAGCGGCACTTTACTCATTCATTTTGCTCTTGCCATAACTTTGTTTAATTTCAGTAGCAATCATATATTCATAGCCAAGACATTCATTAATAGGATTGGTGTTTCTGTAGAGGACTTAGGCTAAAATTTGGTTGTGACGACTCATGTTGAAGTTGTTCTCACCACCAGAGTGTCTGTGAGGGGTGTCGATGTGGTTATCTAGCAATGCATCCATTTGACTAATTTAATAGTGATTCCAATGAGGGAGTTTGATGTGATATTTGACATGGAATTGATGTCACACCATCTAGCTTGATAGATTGCTAGAAGAAGGTGGTTTAGATCCTATTGAAAAGGAATGTGAGGATTGCATTCCAGGGCAAAGGCAAAGATAGAGGCAATTGACTGATTTGATATCAGTGTGTACATAGGTTGATTAACCAAGGATGTGAGTTCATCCTTGGGACATTTGTAGCCACTCCCGAGTAGTCAGGGACAAAGTTACTCAGCTCCATTGGTGAGAGAGTTCGCAGATGCTTTTGAGGATGAGGTGCCCAAATTACCACCAGCCAGCGAGGCCGAGTATCCGATTGATTTTGTTCCTGATACCTCGCCCATCTTTAGAGCACCTTTTTGGATGGCACCACTTGAGCTCAGGGAGCTCAAGACTCAGCTTTAAGAACTTTTGGATCAGGGCTTCATTATGTTAAGTGTTTTTCCATGGTGTGCTTTTTCCTCTTCGTCAGAAAGAAGGACAACAACATGTAGTTATGCATTGACTACAAAATGCTCAACCAGGTCAACGTAAAAAGCCGTTATCCCCTCGTGTGGATAGATAATTTATTTGATAAGTTTGGAGGTAATGCAGTGTCCTCGAAGATTGATCTTTGATCCGATTACAATCAGCTAAGGACTTGAGAGGAGGATGTATCGAAGACAGCTTTTAGGACTCGGTATGAAACACTTTGAGTTGTTAGTCATGCCTTTTGGACAGACTAACACACAGGCAGTATTCATGGGTCTCATGAATAGGGTGTTTCTTCCATGCCTTGACCAATTTGTGATAATGTTTGTAGATGATATCATGATGTACTTGAGGTCAAGAGAGGAGCATGAGAAAACACTTGAGGATTGCTTTGCAGATTTTATGAGGGCACCACCTATATGCAAAACTCTCTAAGTGTGAGTTTTGGCTGTTTGAGGTGGTATTCTTAGAACTCATTATATCAGCAGCTGGAATCACAGTAGATTCAGCCAAGGTTGAGGCAACCTTGAAATGTGAGCGGCCTACTTCGGTCATAGAGATGCGAAGTTTCTTGGGATTGGCCTACAAGGTTTCTCTTCCTTGCAGCTCCTCCCACATGGCTAATGAGGAAGGTAGGTGTATTTTGTGTGACTGATCATGTGAGCAAAGTTTTCAAACTCTGAAGGAACGGCTTACGACAGTGTCAGTGCTGAGCTTACCAAATGTCCATGATGGCTTTGTCGTGTACAACGACGCATCATGTATTGGACTTGGTTGTGTTTTGATGCAAAGGGGCAGAGTAATTGCATACACGTCCCGATAGCTAACATTTCTTGAGTAGAATTATCCGACTTATGACTTGGAGCTTCGAGAGGTTGTGTTTGTGTTGCACATATAGAGACACTATTTGTATGAGGTTATCTTTCCTGCTCTTTGCCGACCATAAGAGCTTTAATTATATCTTCATGCCAAAAGGATATGAATAGTAGAAAACGCAAATGATGTAAGTTCCTGGCGGATTATGGTATTGATATTGCCTACCATCTAGGTAAGGCAAATTTGGTTATAGATGCCCTGAGCAGGAGACCAATTGCATGTGAAGCTAGATTGACAACCATGGGTATAGAGTATGAGGACCAAAGGGAGAACATAGCTGAGTGACACCTAGTGGTAGTGTTGGTGAGGTTGACTATTAGTTTGACTATAATCGTATTAGGAGGCATAGGCAACTGATCCGCTACCCATACAGTGGTTCAGTATAGGTGACTCATTCCGGTTTACTCAAAGACACTAATCAGTTGTACAGGGTGAGAGGACGGTTGTATGTTCTAGATGTAGCAGCACATTCAGGATTGAGTGAGGACATTCTTTGCGAGGCCCATTGCTCGAGGTTCACGGTACATTTGGGCTCAGTGAAGATGTTTCACGACTTGTGCCGATCTTATTAGTGGCCAAGGCTAAAGAAGAACGTTCTCAACACTATGTTGCGATGTTTTATATGTCAGCAAGTCATGATTGAGCACCAAAGACTAGGTGGGTTGTTCCACCCGTTACAACTTCCAGAGTGGATGTGGAATTGTATCGCATGTGATTTTGTCACACATCTCTTACAGACGGAAAATAGATGCAGAATTGGTTGTTGTCGATAGGTTGACGAAATCGACACACTTCATTCCAATTCGTATGACCTTTCCCGTGTCTACTATGGCCAGATTATATTGAGATCAAATTGTTAGGCTCCATGGAGCTCTCATGGAGATTATGTTAGATGGGGGCCCTAGATTCACCTCCTTCTTTTAGAGACCTTTCTAGAGAGGAACTTGGTACAAAGAGCAAGTTCAATTGTAGCACCCCAAACCCGGCTTACTTGCAAACCAAATCAAAATATTATGAGCCACCCAACTAAGTCGGCTAACCCAAACCTAACCCAAATGGTCCTACTCTTGGCATCTTAATATAGAAGATAATCATCATGTTGCATGAATGAAATTCTCGGAACCTAGCATATTACTACATGAATGCCATGTTAACCAAGTCACCCTAAACCAATCAATTATGATAAAAACCAATAAACCCTAAAATAAAACGGAAAGTGTGTCCCCTAGAAGTATAATAAGGGCCACCCTATCAGATCATAGATAATATAAAAATTTAATAAAACATTCACACAATACTTTCATTCAACTATATAATTCATTTATGTGTTGAGTCTAGACTCAACTATTGATTTACATTTCATTTACATGTCTGAATTGGGTCTTGACCCATCTGATCATTCTCATTCATATTTAAATTTAAAAACTTAGTCTTGACCCTTCTGTTGTGCATACTCAACATTTAAACATATTTACTAAATAGAATTCACATCATGTCATCATGATCTGCATTTCATTATCAAAATCTTATTATCTCCACATTTTTATCATAACATTATATCATCAGTAAAACAACAAATCATTCTGCCATCAATGTGTGTATGCAAGAGATGTCATTGCCCGTCCATCCAGGCTGACACATCCAACTCCTGATCATCACCTAGATATAATAGAAACACGTTATTAACGAGTGTGACGGGTCCAAAATATATCTATATTAAACTGTCCATGAGAGCTAACTCTCATGTGCAAAAAACTATTTTTATATCCTCTACTAAACTCGCTGAAGGGCATCTATTAAGGAGCCACCAGGCTGCAGACCCGGTAGCATCCTAAATTGGCTGGTCTGTTGATGCCTTTCTCGATATTTTCTTATTTTTTATGGTCCCTCAAGACGAGTAGGATATTCTAAGCCCTCTCCTATCCTCTATATATCTCCTTGCCCTAAGCATGAAGCCTGAGTACTCTTAGCCAGTCATGTTTAGTACCCTTTGAATCACATATCCAGACGTGTGCTATACTAAACAGTACCCATAAACCTCTACATTGTCCATGTGTGAGGAACTCAAAAGGTAGAGTTGTCAGGATCCCTCCAGAATAGAACAAACCTCCCACTAATTCAGAGCTCATTATACGTGCACCCGCTCATGGTATATGCGAGTCAATTTCACCATCTCTCGGCTCACTGTAAAATCGATCAAATTATATATAGCCTTGGGAAAGGATTTATATAATAGGTCCTAAGATAACTTATGATGGATCTTGTTTTCGAAATCATACTCGACAGATCTCATCCTCGAGGGTTCTCATCCTTGAGGGTTATTAATCTGAAAAGCTATTTAACTAAATAACCTGAGTTAAGTGGGATCCAATAAAATACCACTTAACTCATCTAGCAAAGAATAAATCAAATCACACAGAATAGAATAATAAGTCCTAAACGGACCTAGTTGAAGCTCCAAGCGAGGCCACACGCCTAGGCGGCGAGCTCCTACTTCGTACCTATACATCACAACTAAATACTAATATCCATGTTGGCTAGACAATGCATGAATGCAATGAATAAATGCATATCATCACAAGCATTCAATAAAGAAAAGGGCAAACACATCGAGGCATATGACCTCATAAAATAACTAAGGTCACTACAGAATCTGATCACTCACAAATAACTACTGACTACTTCATGAATTTTCATTACATGATTCATGCTCGTATCTAGTTTTATTTTAATTCCTCATTATTAGTTCATAAACAATCAACCATGTTAACTAAGTTTATATACTAACACCCACCCTCGGTTAGGTGTTACTCTATGACATCTAATTCACTATTCAATTTTTAGTTGATGCCCTAATTATCCAAAATACTGGCTGACATCAATTCATATTCAAGACATGTAACCGAGTTTAGCAAATAATTGCTAGTATATATGAATCCCGCACATTCACATTCATTATATTTTTATCACCACAACCATACCCTAATCACATTAATAACCTAGACATATACCTTATATAGTGAAACAACAGCCATTGCAATAACATTAATCAATCGTAAATTTTAAATCCAAATCTACCACCCTGCTTATATCACTGATCAACTTCACGAGTAAAATATTACATTCATCATCGTAATCATTTGATAATCAAATTATCCTAGTCATGGAAACTAAACATAACTTCACTATTTCTCTAATTCAATGCATCAATATATTCATTATCACAACTTAACCATACTATGTTCTACATGATCACGAAATAAAAATAACCAAATCACATCGGTAACGACGTATACCTAATTCCGTTGCCGACAACGGCCACAACAACGACGGTCCCGACTACCATTGGCATGGCTATCACTCAGCCAAGGGAAGATTCAGTCTGGCCTAGCTGAACAGAGGGCCAGCCGGAAAACTCGATGACGGCAGCTAGATGGTCTGCTCAGCAATGGGAGAAAAACAACACCCGAGTTTGGCTGGCCCGAACTAGGGTCGAGGTAGGTGGAGAAGAGGAGACCCCGGCCGGGTGGCAACTGGCTGGCCATGACAGCGTGTCGCCAGTGTCTACAAATCAATCAGTTTGGCTAGGGTTTGGTGGAGGTACTTGGCTAGGGAAAGGTTGGGAAAGGGGAAGAAATGGTGGGGAGGAGATGGTCGAGGAAGGTGGGGGTCATCCTGTCAGAAAGAACAGGCTGGTGGTGAGGCATGGCATTGGCGAGAGATCCAAAGGCGGAGCCTGGCGCAGCTAGGGCGGTGGTGGGGATGCTTGGCAAGGGAGAAGTGGAGAAAAGTAGTGAAGGCTGGGGAGAGATCGGTCAGAGGAAAAGGTGAGCACGGCCGTGGAAGTGGCTGCGGCAGCGGTGGTGGTGGCGGCCTGGAAGGAAAGGAAGGTGTGGCTAGGGTAGGGAGGAATCGGGGAGTAAAGGCCAGGGAAGGGGGTGTGGTGGCAGTGGTGAGCATGGTGAGAAAGGTGGCCACGGGTAGCAGTGGCACTGGCTGGCAGCGATGCCGTTGCCGGTAGTGAGGAGGCAGAACGGCGATCGGGATGGATGTTGGGAAGGAAGAAGAAACCAATCGCCAGTTGAGAAATACAACGAATGGCAGTTTTATAATTAAAACTCCCATCCCGTCCGCACGGATAACATGTATTCTGAGGATGGCTTAAGTAGCTTCTCATTGCTTTTCGTTTTGACACTATTCCCTATAACCAGTGCCTACTTGCAGTTTTCTTACATAGTAGTTTATTTGCAGGATGAAGTGCAAGTAGTTGGTTTTGAAGTCCCAAGATCCCCTGATTCGAGCTATAACAATCCTTTTCCTGCAGTAGAATATGAAGCACGAGATCCTCCGTCTGTTCCAGCACATTTTCAGCACACTTTGCTACGTTGTCCAACAAGCTTAGATGCCACTGGCAGCCTTCCTGCACGTCAAAGTGTTGCTTTGAATCCCCTCTATATAGAGAACAGGGAGACTCCTATTCCCAGTCTGTGGTTGCTCTTGGGACTACCCATCGATTTCGACCAAAACATGTGTTACTGTTGTGCTTTATAAACCTATCCTAAGAAGAGGGTCCTGAAATTAACTAATAATGAGCCTTTTGCTGTTGCAAATCCAAACATGTTTTGTATGGGACAATCTGTGGTCGTTCTTAGACGTCCAAGAATTTTACTTCGAGGGTGTGAATAGTACATGGTGAAGCAAATTCCGTGTTGTTTTCACGACCTTTGGACTAACCTGAGACTATTATGGGCCAATGAGCTCTGTTATTGACGTGATCCTTGATTATATATTTAATCCTTGCATAACATAACATGGCTAATAGTGATTAAATTAATTGATTCTCTATTAGTTTGTTCCTCAGGTTGAAGCCGGCATACAAGATATTCGGCAATTTTCCCGGCCTGCAACTTTCATTAGAAGAAGGCAGGTAAGTTTAATTGAACTGTTGTACTTGCCTTATCAATCCTCAGGTAAAACAAAATATGCACAACCTCATCATCTTTGAGTTATTAGTCAAAGCAGCATTTGAAGCACTTCTCAAGCATGCGAAGCAGGAGCGGCGTTGGGTGGTGTTGGCATCGAAGCAATTCGCCGGCCTCTCTCCGATTAACTGTTCTCGGCAAATTTGAGGCTTCCTTGATGCAATCCTTTTCGCTTCTCCTTCTCGGTCCACTCAGCTCCATAGTAGTGTTCTTCACTAGATTTGGTAGCATCTCGAGGAGGCTAAGAACATGCTCCCCCACTGGGGGAACTGCACCAATGTCACTGGGAAGGTGCAAGCAATGATAATCACTCCCATGAGAGAAATCCCAGTGACAGTGGAGTACCTAGAGCTGGTGAAGAACAAGAGCTGTGTCAACCCCGAGCCAAAGTTACCTCTGGCCCCAGTCAGGTCGGAGATAACACCAAGGGAACTCCGGGAAACAAAAGGGATGACACCAAAAGTGGCACCACCGGCTGCCTGTGCACAAATGGAGAAGAGGATCATTGCAACGATCAAAATAAGATGGTTGTTGGCGCGGCCAAGGCAGATGCAGAAAATGTTGGGTTTATCCTACATCGGTCATCGGTCGTGAATGATATTGGCGAGTTGTATATAGGCTAATGGGAAAGTCTTATTCCTTGAATTAATATTTGGATTAATAGAGGCTCCTGACACTTATTGCAACTCCCTTTTAGTGACCCAACAGTAGTATCAAAGCTTGGTTGGGGGCCGAAAGGGCCCAAAAAGTGGTATTAGAGCCGGGTTTGCCTACGTCGATTGTAGATGTCTCTTTCATGGGTTCCATTTGATAATTTGAAAGAGAGTTAGGTGGGAGTTAGGTGATGATTTGAAAAGTGGGAGTTAGGTGATGATTTGAAAGGTGGGAGTTAGGTGATGATTTGAAAGAGAGTTAGGTGGGTGGGAGTTAGGTGATGATTTGAAGAGAGTTAGGTGGGTGGGAGTTAGGTGATGATTTGAATTAGGTGGGTGTCATCTGATTTAAGGGGAGTTGTCAGACGATGATGATTTCGGAGATGCCCGACGTATGAAGTATAAAGGGGAGTTGTGTTTATCCCACATCGGATGATAGTCCCCGATGTATGAACGAGAGTTGTTGGGTTTATTCCACATCGGTCCTGGATGATATTAGTGAGGTGTATATATGCTAATAGAAAAGCCTTATTCTTTAAGTTAATTTTTAAATAGATTAAGAGAGGTTTATAACACTTACTGCAACTCCTTTTTAGTGCTCGTGACATCTATTACAACTCCCTTTTATTGGCTCGAAGGGCCCAATAGTGGTATCAGAGCTTGGTTGGGGGCCCAAGAGCCCACGAGGAAACACCCCCAAGATCCCCAAGAGTCTGGAGGATCGAGAGGTTTCATAGTCTTGCCCTCATACCAAACAGCCAGGCACCGACGTCCGACAAGTAGCCTCCGAGAGGCTGTGCAAAGAAGTTTGCCATCCCAAATGAAGCTGCTATGATTCTGGCCGTATGAAGCTTGAGATTAAATCTGCCCATAGCTCATCACCACATGATCATAATTAACCTCTTAAATCTTAATTATAATATGAATTATGTTAGTTAATATACAACACTGAGAACCAAAAGAACAAGACCAAGGAGAGATTGAACTAATGCCCAACCTGTCGTAGAATTATTCAGCTATGACATTATCGGTAGACAACTGCATGACCATTGAGTAACCATAAAGGAGGACGAAGTTCAATGTTCTATAGTTTGTTATAGCGTACCATAGCACCTAAATATCATTAAAACAGCTATGTTCGTCAAAGTGAGAAAAATGAAGAATGTTGGAGCTGAATGAAATGAAACTCACATTAAAACACCAGCGTACTCGACTACTACAGGTCTATCCCTCACGTGCCGATGACGTTGGTGCACTTCCCATTGAGTAACCATAGAGGAGGACGAAGATCCATGTTCTATAGTTTGTTATCGCGTACCATAGCACCTAAATATCATTAAAACAGCTGTGTTCATGAAAATGAGAAAAATGAAGAATATTGGAGCTGAATGAAATGAAACTCACATTAAAACACCAAAGTACTCGACTACTATAGGTCTATCCGTCATGAGGGTGGTGATCATGGCATGCGCCTTGCTGGTGACAGTGGGGGAGCATGTTCTTGCGGCCGTCCAGCGATGTGGTGAAATCGAACGAGTACTATTACGGGTCCGAGTGGACGGAGGAGGAGAAGCAAAAAGGTTTGCACCAGGGTAGCATCAAGTTCGCTGAGAGCAGCCGCTCTGAGCGCAGCCGCCTTGTCGCTTCAGCCCCGACGCCGCCCAACGGCAGCACTAAGCATGCCTAATTAAGGCGTTGCCCAGTTCATCTATATATATGTATTATCCGAACCTGTGCCAAGCTGGGGGGAAGATTGATGATGGGTCTGGTAATTCTGATTAGTACTACAATGGCATATGATCAAGGTGATGGAAATCATATAGAGTTGGATTAGTATGCTGAGCATAAAGCAGAATCCATTAGAATATGGTAACAGTGGATTCTTGGATATTAATGCATCTTGGTGTATACTTTTATCTGTTATATATTATTTATGGTGTTCTGTTTGTTCGCTTGCCAATTTCAAGCGTTGCAATCATTTTCTTGTCAAATTTTCAGTCTGCAATACTTGATAGCTTTTGTCTAAGTAAGAGGTATATAATGGGTGTACGTGAACTTAGTGCACCTATTTACTATTTCGTGCATCTATTTAGTATTGGAGGTGACGCAATGTCAACCAATAGTGCAAACTTGTCTAGGTGGAAAATGAATACTCTCTTATTATTGGCCTCAAAGGCTAGCTAGTACACAACTAATTACGAGAATTGCCGAGGAGTTGTAGATATGATTTAATTACATTGCACTGCGTACTGAGCTAATTACCTTTCCCAATCAATCTCATAACTCTATACCATCCTTAAATAGTATTTAAAATGTTTATATGCGATTTTTAATTTATGTATCCTATAAGAAAATGAGGTATATATTTTGATTTGTAAAAATGGTGTGTAATGTAATAACTTTAAAAATATGAAATGCTTAACTATAAAGGAGATCTTAATTAATTGTTTATGTATTTGCTTTTGTTAAACAGCCTGATAATTAAGATCATATGATCTAGTCAAGAT